>JAODJU010000138.1:19890045-19907390 GCA_026776725.1 Gnathonemus echidnorhynchus | reverse complement strand
GGGGCTGCTTTAAGAGGTGGAGGCGCGGGTAGCTGAAAGGCTGGGAGGGGGGCAAAGGCGGACTGATGCTTTTTTCAGCAGGCACAAACCTGTGACATACAGCACAACCTGGAGCCCCCCCCTCCCCCCCCGCAAGCGACTGAGCAACCACCATACGAGGACAGGCTTCCGTGCAGGAACCCCACAGGGAGGGGCCCAGGAGGTACCAGTGAGCCCCCTAGTGGCCACAGTGTTTCTAGACACTCCATTAAATATCACCAGGTTCCTGATTTCAAGAAATGCACACACACAGGGGGCAGGGGTGGGGGGGGCATTAACTTAAATGAGTATGGATTAACTGGACAATGCAGGAAGGGGGGGTGAGTTATAAAGGAGACCCTGAGGGGACTATCGTACCGGGGGGGGGGGTGATGAAGGAGCTTTCAGCAGCTCTTCTCTAGGCCGGGCCCACATCCTCAGCTCCATGTTCACCTCTCCCATCGACGTGCACGCTGTCACTGGAGCTGCATTCGACTCCACTGCGCTGCTGTCGCACCGGCCGCCTGACAGGCGTAGCAGGGAACACAGGTGCTCTCCAAGCGTGAGTATTAATTAGCTGCCACTGATAAGGCGAGTGCTGACTTACTCGTCAGCGCCCAGGGAGGCTGGAGGAGTGCTGAGGCGGTTCTTAGAGGGTACCGGATAAGCTTGGGGTTTTATCAGCCATTTTTCTACCCTCCGAGGAGACAGACCTCACTATGTGAGTTTGGGGTGTCCACTAAAAGGTCCTTAGTTACTGTTTACAGGCCTCGGGACATACTGAAGGCTTCAGACGTCTATTTACACAGGGAAATAAACACAAAGTGTCCTTGTAACAGCTTTTAATTAGTGGCGCTTCCCCACTCGTTACTGCTCTCGTATTAACATAATATTGTCTGTTAAATAAATGATAAGATTTTATACCTGGTCCGTTGTGCTTTAAAGCGTTTCCCTGCAGGCTTTACAGTTGTATAGCATGGAATGATTGAACCTGCCTCATCTACATCAGATAAAGAACATCGTGGTTTCCTCCTGCTGTTAGATAGGAATGCTCTGCTGTCAATCACTGATTGGTTTAGCCACTTCTTATTGGTTCTTTAGTTGGTTCCCATTGGGTTAAAGCCAGCAGTGGTTGACAGCTTTTGGTAATCCCACCCACCATAGATCTCAAATCTCGGTTTCTTTCATTAGTACTGTGAGCTACTGAACTGGATGGGATAAAATGACCTGGTCCATAAGGAGGAA
Organism: Gnathonemus echidnorhynchus; assembly: GCA_026776725.1. Taxonomy (NCBI): domain Eukaryota; kingdom Metazoa; phylum Chordata; class Actinopteri; order Osteoglossiformes; family Mormyridae; genus Gnathonemus; species Gnathonemus echidnorhynchus. The sequence continues at coordinate 19,906,127 of JAODJU010000138.1, read as the reverse complement.
TCTCCTTATTCGTGTTTTCTAGGTGCTGATGGTGGGAGAATGGGTGATGAATCTGAACATGTCTCATTGCTGTCTGTTTGGGGCATTTTTTTTAAGTTGTTCAATTGACCCAAGGCTGGATTTGTTAGTAGGTAATATGATTTTGTTTCTGGACATTGATTAGGTTGTGAAATGTCCACTTTATGGCCTTAAAGTTGCTTAGTATGTTGCTATATTACTGTTTTTTGTGCGTCCTTGGGATTGTGAAAGGCGCTATATAAATGGAACTTCTTATTTCTAACGTACCATGTGTTGTTATAGTTATAATTTTAAAATATGTTTTAAGTAATATACTCCATGATCCTGCCCAGAGTAGACCTACTGAAGAAGAATAGATAGACTGAGTGGTAAATAATATATTTATAGTGCAGTTCCTTCTTAAACTCAGCCATGCTAAGCTGTGTATGTATCTACTGTATGAGGGCTGCTAACAGGCAGAGGCAAATTCCCTGTGTGTATGAACATACTCAATGAACCTGATTATCTTTTACATTGTCGTTCTTGCCTGTTCCACCAGGTTCCGAAGGCTAACGGGCTCCCAAGGGTCTGTCCAGTTAGCGCACACGCACCCTGTGCCAAAAAGACCAGAGGCTTCCGACCTCCGCCGTCTAAAACTGTGAAGTACACAGCCATCGTGACCAAGGGCCACGTCACCTACACCAAAGCAAAGCGAGAACTGGTGAAGGACGCCAAAGGCGGCCAGGGCAAAGCGGCACGCTCACGCCATCCCAACAGCCAGGCTCACCCCCCCAGCAGCAATGCCCACAATCGCCCCCAGCAGTCCAACTCAGGAAAAGCCCAGAGTAGCAATGCAAAAACGCGCAAGCAGGTGCTGTCACCCAAGAGGCCCCCGAGGGGGGGCAGCGGGGGCGGCACGCGGTTCAGCGGGAAGTCCAATGGGAAACCCAGTGCCAAGCAGGATGATCCGCCGGGCCGGGAAGGCCTGCGGCACTCTAGGAGGCAGCAGGACGCAGGAGGGGGGGCTGGTCCAGCAGAGAAGTCGCTCCCGGGGAGTGGCGGAAAGACCCGACCCCCAGCCAGCTCCCCGGGGACACGCAGCAGAAGGGCCATTCAGGAAGAAGGGGCGGAGCCTGACAGCAGCATCGCCAAGGTGACAGCACCACCTGGCTCAGAGCACCAAAGGCCCAAGCGGGCTTCTGCTGGCAAGCTGATGTTCAGCATGCAAGCACAGCGCAAGGCGCAGGCCGCCCCCTCTGAAAACCGCTCCACTACCTCAGCCGGCGAGCCCGTCCCTGCCGCGGCCCCCCCGCCGCCGAAACCAGCAGAGCCTAAAGGGGACAAAGAGCGAGGCAGGGTGGGCCCGGTCGCCGTGACAGAGGTGCCGGTCTTCAGGCCCAGCCCGCGCGAGTTCCAGGACCCGCTGGTATACGTGGACATGGTGCGGGAGCGGGCAGAGCCCCACGGCATCTGCAGAGTGATCCCACCCCCAGACTGGCGGCCTGAGTGCAAGCTGAACGAGGACATGCGCTTCGTCACGCAGGTGCAGCACGTACACAAGCTGGGCCGGCGTTGGGGGCCCAACGTGCAGCAGCTGGCCTGCATCAAGAAGCACCTCAAATCTCAGGGCATCACCATGGAGGAGCCGCCCCTCATCGGTAAGCCAGAGGCCTGGCATGATGGCCCTGAAACTCAGATACACACCTCATCAGGAACCAGAGGTTCATTCTGTGTAGAGCTAAGAGCTCCAGAAATACAGTCTATGGGCAAAAGTATGTGGACACCAGCTTGTCAATGGTCTCATTACGAAACCAAGGGTATTAATGTGAAGTTGCTTTACCCTTGATCGTTGTAATAGCCTCTGCTCTTATGGGAAGGCTTTCCGTTACCTGTTGGAACATTACTGGTGGCAGTTACTGCTGTTCAGGTTGTGCATTGACAATGGGTGATAAGCTCTCTCTCTGTAAGCTTGTGTGGCACCACTTTGCAGCTGAACTTGCTCCAAGGCCTTTGACCTTCACGATCACTTCACTTGTAGTTGATCAGGGCAGCTCCAGCAGGACAGAAATGTGGTGAATTGACTTGTTGAAAAGGTGGCGTCCTGAGATGGTACCAAGTTGAAAATCACAAACCTCTTCTGTACAAACACCTCTTCTACTGCTAATGCTTGTTGCAGGATACTGCGTGACTGTTCATGATGGTTTTATAATTACGCAAGAGAGCCACGTAAACAGAGTATGTGAAATCTGCATAACTGTTGGTTAGGGAGGCAGAAGGTAGTTGTTTAATTCGCATCTTAACAGCACGGAGTAGACGTTTGTCTGGTATCATGGGGTATCTCCAGAGCGTGCTCCTGTGTGGAGCTCCAGCCGTTGGGGCCATCTCCAGCCTGTCCGCTCATCAGCTGGTTCCACACGACCGCCTCACCAGGTGACTCGTGGCCGGCGGTAGGTTACCACATCCAAGGGTTAATAGGTCAACATAATTGCTGCTTAATTGGAGAACAAACCTGATCTGGGTAATATGGTGGAATAAAGATCTTTGGGAGAGAAAATCAAAGCAAACTGTGTTGATGATAGTGAGGCAGCAGTAGGAGTGTAATGATCGTGCACTGGTTCTGAGACTGTCAGATCCCAGAGTAGCGCAAGTGCACATGACATTGAGAGCACCTCGGGCTTCTGCTCAGCCACGCGACCTTCGAATGTATTTTTAACCGAGAACTCGACTTCCCGGACCTCCACTGTAGGAGGACGACGTTTGCCGAGAGGAGAATTCTGATGGGATGGCGTATTTCATCCAACTCCCCCCCCCCCCCACTGGGAATGGAGCTAAATTTGCAGACACCGCTGCCGTGACGGAATCGTACAAACAGATGGGCCACATTTAGCTGTCTGACAATATGTCACCAGCATTGCTGCACACAGGTCCACAATCACACATAACACCCCATGAGAGCCTGTGACCAATCGGAAATGTCTGAGAGCAAATTTCACAGGGGGGCAGCCACCCTTCCTGTGACAACCGAGGGACGGGGGTGAGATTAAAGGGATGACTGCTTATTTGGCTTGTTTGGCCCAGAGACGCCCTCCAGTGCTCGGGCCTAGAACAGTCAGGCTTTTGTGCCGCTCATGAATATCCTACGAAACATGCCTGGGGATGATTTGTTCCTTAATTAGAACAGAAACTAAGACAACAGACACAATTCGAGAGACATTTTGGGGCAACGTGAAACGATTAAATCCTGCTTAATAGATTTACGGTGTCAGGAACAGAATTGGCTTTAAAAATGGCCCTATTTGCAGGGGAAATACAGTCTGTGTGCAGTGTTATTGCCAGGGTTGTGTGGCTCGTCAGCGGTAACACATCTGCGTCCTCCCCCAGGAGGCTGCGAGCTCGATCTGGCCCGGTTCTTCCAGCTCATCAACGATATGGGCGGCATGCAGCAGGTGACGGACCTCAAGAAGTGGAGCAAGCTGGCGGACCTGCTGCGGGTGCCACGCTCGGCCCAGGACCGGCTGGCCAAACTGCAGGAGGCCTACTGCCAGTATCTGCTCTCCTACGACTCCTTGTCCGCCGAGGAACGCCGGCGGCTGGAGCGGGAGGTGCTGACCGAGAAGGAGGGCCTGGAGCGACGGCGGGGGCCGCTGGAGGGCCACTCGGAGGGGGGCCAGCATGCTCTGCTGCTGCCGCGCTACGAGCCCAAGAATGGCCTGGTAAACGGCGTGCTGCACAAGAATGGCCTCCGCGGCCGGCCCGAGGAGCCGGGCAGCCCGGCGAAGAGGAGCCGCCGGAGGCTGTTTGCTCAGGAAAAGCACGACGGCATTGGTGGCGAAGGCAATGACGACGAGAGGGGCGTCCTCAGTGACCAGCACAAGTGCATATACAAGGTCTGTCCTCTCACTCTGCTGTTTAATGTCTTGCTCACCTCCGGGTGAACCCTCTCCACCGGCTCACTGCTGAGGGAGCAAAGCTATTAAGGTCTGAGTATAGCAGTGTAGATCAGCTCTGTCCTTCTAGGCAGCTGTGCCTTTCACCACGTATTGTACTCTAGCTCCTCTATACTCACACTGGCCACAGTGAGCTCACTGTATATAACATGAATATGAGTGTTTGTATGTGTTGGTATAAGTTTTGTATGTATCTTCTATGTGAATAGAAGGAATCTGACACATCTCTTCCTGGAATTTTATGCTTGGGTGTGTAGTCGGTGTTTTTCATTTCTTTTCCTCCTTAAAAGGAGATGATCGAACCATAGTGTTTTGTCAGAGGGGATGGAACACCCTCGAGGTCTGGGAGGTTTTGATGTGCACGAGGAGCTGGAGAATTTGCCTCAAGATCTGGCCAGAAGAAGCACCGGAATGACTGGATCTTGTAGCTCTGCTCCCTTCTGGCCCTTAACCGCCAGAGCCGGGCAGAATCAGACTGGCCACGACGATTGCTTGCAGGCGGAGTGGGGGCCACCTCCCCGGACGGCAGCAATGCTCCGTTTAAATGGGCCGGGCTGTTTACGGCTGTGTGGACGGCTGATTTCTGTGGGCACTGTGCAGCTTTGCTCGAGTCCTCTATACCAGTGTACGTTTTTGTTTTTTATTTTATTCTTTTAATTTTTTTTCAACCATTCTGCTGAATGTCAGTGCTGTGTGAGTATGTGTGCGTGTTTGTGTTTTCTGTTTTAATATATGTTATTGCACATTCCCAGCATATTGTGTGCCCCCTCCCCCCAGCACACATGCAGCACACTGAGAGAGAACATGTGACATTAACCATGTGACATCATTCTCTATGGCAGTGCTCCTTAGGGACTTGTCAGCAGGCAGGTTTTTGACCTCATCCCAAAAACCTCTTATGTTTGATTGGACTGTTATGAGTTTAAGAATGATCAGGACCCCGATTACTCACCTTTTACGGACAAACTATGGATCAGAATGTCCAAAAAAAGTGTTTATCTGTGTCTTTTGTGGACGTCAAATAATACAGCCGATTAATATTTATCTTAAGGATCTAGCAATCATGCACTCACTTAAGTGGCCATCAGCCTTTAGGTAAAGTTAGCAGATAATTGGTCATAATCACAAAGGCACTGTTATTATTTTAAAATGTCAAAAATTAAATAAACATCCTTTGCTAGGTTAAATATAGCTTTAGAAAAACACAGAAAATCAAGATCCCTTTGCATTGTGGGTTGAAGCTCAAGATGCATCCATTAAAATTCTTATTTTCATTTGTAACTGTGTTAAGCGTGGTTCAACTGAAGTGATTGAATGTCCAAGTAGCATTTCTCATAATAAATCATTGATTTGGGCTGGGGAATATAGTGGACAGAGTCTTGCTATCACTTAATGGAGGAAAGCACTCAGGCACTGCGAGGGGAGAAAAAAAAAACCTGGGAAGATTCATGTTAAGTGGACAGTTTTTTGGCTTGATGTAAATCGGGGTGGGGGGGGGCTTCGCATGGCATGAGCTGCCGACCGTGTTCACAGACATGACGACAAATACGCTCCCTTCACATGGCCGTGAAAAGCATATCACTAGATCCTAACTGCAGCTGTTCTGCGAAACATTCGGAAACATTCTGAGTTCTGGAACATTCTGCACATTCTGAGTTCTGGATTCCTTCTCATAGTCCTCGTGGTGTGTCCACTCTCTTGCAGGGGAGGTCAGTATCTTTAACCACTTTCTACAGGACAGCCAGGAACACCATGAACATGTGCTTTAATAAGGAGCCTGGAGCAGTTGAAGTTGAGGTGAATGTCCTCTGTAGCGGGGTAGCGATACATTCTTTCCTGTTATGAACATAGCATGTGCTATTGCTAGGGCTGTTTTCTTTTTTGTGAGCATCATTCACTCTGCACTCTCCTTTCCTTTCTCTCCCTTGTCTATCCTTGTGTCTCTCTGGCAACAGCAAGAATACTGGCGGATAGTGGAACAGAAGGAGTGCCACGTCGCAGTGCATTATGGGAAAGTGGACACAAAAACACATGGAAGTGGCTTCCCCATGGGAAAATCAGAGCCATTTTCAAAGTAAGTGCTCCTGGCACTACATCTGTCTTTGGATATGTTGCCTTGGCGTTATCTGGAGTAGAACACCGCTAATGAAGCTTTTTAGAAAGGGGCTAACATCTAAAACTCAAGTTTTAAAAGTAATCAATCCATGTATAAATGTAACGTGTTTTCATTGGTCCAACTACATCCCATTCAGATACCCCACGTGAACAATAGGTCCTGTTAATATTAATGTTTTTTTGTATCACTCCATAGGCATGGATGGAACCTCACCGTACTTCCCAATAATTCCGGATCCATCCTGCGCCACCTTGGTGCTGTGCCTGGTAAGCCCATCTGTGCTGCTTCTAGACCTTGACCTTCTCCTGAAGCAGCAGGCTTCCTAAGAGTTTACTCGGGCATAGTGGGTAATGATTTATTTAACGTAGCCGGTGAATCTTTTAATAAAAAGGAAAAATGACAAGAGGCATCATTCCAACTCATGTGCCAACTGTTCCTACACACATCAGGTACAAGTTTTTCTCCACCTGTGCTCTGGCTGGGAAGCAGGTGTATACCGGCGACTGTATTTACCTAATTCCAAGCCTCGCTCATGGTCGGGCTGCATTATCGTCAAAGCACAGGGTGGTTTTTAAATCAGTGGCTGATCACACAGTGCCATCAATAGGCTGGTGTGGAGTATTGTGGCCATCAAGGCCCGGAATCGCCTTCCGCCTCTACGAAAACGTGATGAAAAGAACAGCCTTGGCTGGGAGTGGGAGTGTCATGTGTGTATATCAGCCTGAATCTGAATGCAGCTAGTTTAGACTGAGTAGGTCTAAGTCTCACTTCCTTGTGCGCTGGGCTGCAGTTTTCACCTGGCACAGTCCCTGTCTCAGTCCCTGGCACAGTCCCTGTCTCATCAAGCACTGACAAAGTCACCCTTTGTAACTATATGGACAATGGGTCCTTTTTACATGTTGAGAATGTGTAGAGCAGTGACCAGGTTCTGCTATTCCATTCACAGGATGGCTGTAAACCTTGGCGCTCGCTCTCGGGTCTGACGTGCGGTGAGGCAGGGGCAGCGGGTGCTTGGGGGGTTAACGAGGGGAGCTCGTGCCCCGAATATCCCTGCTTCAGGTCTGAGGACTGCAACTTAACCTGAACTGCTCCAATAACGTATGAAAGAGTAATATTTTGCAAGGAAGCATTGGCTAAGCAACAAAGAGCACATTGACTACATGTCTTTTGCATTTGCATTAAATCATCACCAGCTGGCTTCCCTGCACGTTCAGTTTATTTACATTTATTTTTTTGTTCAACACCGTAGCTACAATCGGGACATGATGTATCACGCAGGATGGCGCAGAACAAATGTGGTCTGTCTTTTTCTGCAGGAGTTACCATTCCCTGGCTAAACATCGGCATGGTTTTTTCTACCTCATGCTGGTCTCGAGACCATAACCACCTCCCGTACATCGATTACCTACACACTGGCGCCGACTGCATTTGGTGAGTGCTACAATCCTGCAGACGTGATTTTCTGTCCCACTATCACACCGTCAGACACGTCATTTGTCGAAAATCCAGACAGGGATTCCTTGAGCTGGATGGTGCAATTGTGATTAATTCCCCCGAGATCCTCTCCCGTTGTCTAGCTCTGCGTGGTAACAAGGCTTTTCTGGTGAGCATCAACCAAACTGTGAATTATCTGCCCGTGAGATAAGCATTCGTTTCATAGGCTGTTCTGTCTATAAAAAAAAAAGTGTTGCCTTGGCAACTAGGCTGACTGAAGGGGATCTGAAAGGGCCTTTCGGTAGAGAGAGCGAATCAGCTGGCAGGTTGGAGATGGCAACATCATCCTGGCAGCCAGCGACGGATCCCGCGTGAGACTCATGCAGTCTCTGTGCCCCGCCCGCTAGGTACTCCATTCCTGCTGAGGAGAAAACCAAACTTGACAAAGTGGTACACACGCTGCTGCAGGCCAATGGCACCCCGGGGCTGGAGATGCTGGAGAAGAACATCATGGTGAGCAGGACATGTGCACACGTATATGCGCTGAACACAGATGTGCCGATATGTGCTATCACATGCGTGTACATATATCCCGCCTTATCAGATTTTTACTAATGTCCCATATTCAGTTGCTAAATAAATGAATGCCTTGAAGTGCTGGGACAGTTTGTCCAATTGCACCTTATCCAACTGTCTTGTTTTGCTTACTTGTATATACTCTGTGATGCTGATTGGTTATTGCTCTCTGTTAATACTCTGTCATGTTTTTTTTGTAATTTATTTTACTTTAATGTGACGAATTACACCAAAACACATTCCTTGCACTCGGACTGTACATGGTGAATTGAATTCTGTAAGCTGGTTCTGAATGCTTAAAAAGGGGGACGTGGTGAATTCACCATCCTCCTTGGCTTTTAACAGCCCTGAACTTAATTACATGCAGGTGCTTCCGGCAGTTTGGCAGCCGCTCCGGGGACAGCGACTCTAATTGCTTCTCTGGCCTGCATAATTAGGAAGGCCAAGCTTCTTTTACGGGGAAACCGTAGCGTATCAGTGACCAGTGACACCCCCGAAACTGCAGAGACCAGTGACACCCCCGAAACTGCAGAATCTTAGCAGATTTAACCTGCATTTTATTGACTTAATTTTCCCAATTAACACTGTGACTACTTTAGTTAATTGCAGCAGTTGTGGAAGAGAGTAACCCTAACAATGACATGAGTGTTTGTGTCGCCTCTCAGCTCAACCACTGAGTACAAGACATAGGGTGGAGCTCAGACTTCACCATCCAACATCTCACTCTCTCCTGCCTCATTCCAGATCTCTCCGGAAGTCCTCAGCCGTGAGGGGATCAAAGTGCACCGCACCGTCCAGGAGAGTGGACACTTCGTCATCTGCTTCCCAGGAACATTTGTGTCCAAGATCTGCTGTGGGTACAGCGTCTCTGAGACGGTACACTTCGCTACCACCCATTGGATGAACCTGGGATACGAGGTTGCTAAGGTGAGAGTTTCACCGCATGGGTTGTGTGACTGTATATGTGTATAACAGAAAAAGTCTTCTACCCAGTAATAACACATTTTCCCACTTAGCAAAATATTCAAATGCAAATTTGGAGGGCTGAAAACTTTCACACCAAACATGATGGAAATTTTTCACAACTGATTCAGAAAAGTTTGCATCCTGAAAGAAACTGTCAGAATGGTGACATGCACTAGCAGCAGGGATGAGCTCTTTGTTTCTTTTGAGCTAACAGGTGAAAAGAAAAAGGTGAAGATAATAGACACATCCAGCTCTAAAAAAAAAGCATCAAATGCTGTGAATTTCAGGTCGTACAATAGCTTAAACTTCTCAGTGACCATTTCATGCAGTACTTCAGTATAAGAAAAATTAATATTGAAAACATGGCAGCAACATCATCTATCAGTCAGTTAATTACAGCTTATTGTGCATTTGTTAACTGGACTTTTAATCGATATTGATTGTATACAGATAGGTCTACAAATCAAGAAAAAAATTTTAAATATGAATAAATAGCGAGAGTTCAATAGAATCCAAGAGACATATTATAAAACTTCAAAAAATTAAGCATAAACCTACTTAAACACAAGCAACCAGAACACATGCAAACAGCCTCTTGAGGTAAAATAAGTCAGGCTAGTGTTGACCGGATGAAACATTTTCTTCCTATTCAAAAAACTGATCCCTTGTTTAAAAAATGATGCTCTATTTGGTGTTCATTTAATGCATCCAAAAATTGCAGAAATTGAGCTCTCTCTGAAAGAAAAAATGACAGGTCGCAACAATGCAACTTTGACGGACCTTGGAATGCAAATCTTCAGAGAAATAAGTTTTGTTCAATTCAGAATAACGTCCTTTGTTTTTTTTGGTGTGAAATGCCCTTCATCCTGAGCTTTTTTTCCCATGCACCAGCCTTCACAACACCATTGCCCCCAAAGCACTTTAATTTTACAAGGACAGAATCTACCCTCTAATTTACGTTAAATGACAGGGTTCACCTCCACCATCACTCCAGTCTAACTGGAAATCATATTAAACTGACAAGTACAGCCACTAGGCTGCCAAACATAATTAAACATAACAAAAATGCTAACATTATTTCATAATGCTAATGTCATGTAGTATGTGCATTTTTTTCAGCAAATTCCTAATATAGTAAGTGTGACAAATGTGCTGTTTTGCCGGGATTCCTGTCCACCTTGTATTACTTGTCTACAAAGCACTAAATGGTCTCACGCCTAAATACATCTGATTTACTCGTACGTTACGAAGCATCCAGACCTCTGAGGTCCTCTGGGACAGATTTACTCAGTGTTCCAAGAATCAAAACCAAGTGGGGTGAAGCAGCATTTAGTCTCTGTGCTCCCCATATGTGGAACTAGCTTCCTGGGGTCTGCTTAAACTGTCTGCTCATTTAAATTCAGGCTTAAAACCTTAGTTTGCTGCAGCTTTTCAATAAATTACAACAGCAATAAATTACAACTGCCAATTAATTAACTGTTTGTTTTGGCTTTTAGGTTTTTGTTTGTCTGTCTTAAATGTGATTGTAATGTCTTCTATTTTAATGTATCCCTGTACCTCTGTAAAGCACTTTGAATTGCCATGCATCTGAATCTTGCCCTATAAACATATATGCCTTGCCTTTATAATCTCAGCATGCCCTGTGAAAGGAATCATGGTGTGGAGCCCATCTAATGGGCTGACCCCACAGCGGCACACATCTGTCAGTCTGGTGTTCAGGGAGGGCTTTCCTGTTATGCTTTTCAAAATCCGTAAATAATAGGTTTTTCACGTTTGTGCCATCTTCCCAGCACCTGAAATGTCGCCGTATAGAGAAGCCTTTCTCCATGGAGAAGCTGCTGTACCATCTTGCCGCGTCCGAGTGCAAGCGGGAGAACAGGCCCATTCTGGGCATGCTCGCCTCACTTCTCAAAGATCTCAGGTGAGCAACGCAGCTCATTAAGGAGTCATAATTAAAACGCTATGCATCACTCTGGTTCTGACTTCATGCTCATGTGATTTGTTGGGTAGTCCCGATTGGCTTTTCGTTTCATTGTGGAAGTGTTGCTTGCCGGTTCCTCTTACAGCTATCACTCAAACTAAACAGTACTCGGTATAATCCGCGTAATTATCCAGTATCATATAAATCCTTGTCATCTTAATCTCCACCTCAAGCGAAACCTGTGTGTCTCTGCATGCTAATAAGTGTATTTAATGCTTTGTTTAACTAGCAAGGCTGCTTTAGCTATGAATACATGCTGTAGTCAAATCGGTTGTTTTCATTTTTTCCCTCCATTTGTGCAGCTGTTATGTAGGTGGATATCAAGTTTGGCTATCGATACTTTTGTGTATACCATATGTTTGGAATAGTACCTGACTTTCGCCTCTCTGTAGTGTTTGTTGGTTTGCTATTTTTTATCTGTTTAGGCTTTTGCAAAACCTACGGCCTCAAAAAATGTTTTTTGGGTTTTGTGTTTCTTGCATCCGTTTGTGAAAGAATGTGTTCTTCTCACTGTGGAAGAAGTCTGTAAATATTTTAAAATCCAGTGCTCTTAAAAATATCCTAATGGATTCAACTCAACATAATTAATCAGGAATCGGAAATAGTTTCTACACTGGTAGGTAATTTATCATCAAAAGTGGTGGATTTTGTTTTGTTTTTTTGTATATACAATGATATAGCAGTATGCAGCAGCTAACATTTGTTAGCCCCTGTGGGAGGATACACATGAGGACAAAGTCAGCAAATGTGAATCCTGCTGGGTGGTTCCCTATTATTATAGGTCTGCCAGTAACTTGAAGTGACAGCCGACTGGCATCGCTTTTCATTGGGCAATTTGTGCAGTGGCAGCAAGATGGCGCCAAAATGAACAGAACGTGCAGTGTACTTCAGTGAGTGACTCTCTATGATGAAGTAGCTACACTGGCTGCCGTGTGTTTTCACAGGGATATAGAGATGAGACAACGGCAGGAATTGTACGGTGCTGGGCTCTCCTCCTCGGCCCGCTACGGCACACACGACAATAACCATTTGTCTGCTGATGGGAAGAAAAGGCCTCGCAAGTGGTTGGCACTGGAGACGTCAGAAAGGCGATGCCAGGTCTGCCAGCATCTCTGCTACCTCTCCATGGTGAGCTCAAAGGTCATAGCATCTGCAGAAGCTGTCAGGGTTTACCCAGGATGCCACAGCGGTTACATTTAGCACTATGTCCGTAAAGTAGCACAATGTTATATGAAAGGTAATATCACTGACTGCAGGTGGTGCAGGAGAACGAGAATGTGGTTTTCTGCCTGGAATGTGCACTGCGCTACGTGGAGAAGCAGAAGTCCTGTCGTGGCCTCAAGCTCATGTACCGGTACGATGAGGTAAGCATCCAGACATCAGTAGAGATGACAGTACTCGGGTTACCTGAGCAGAGCACAGGTCCAGCGACATTCTGTTGAGGTGAAGCAAATACTCCAAAATGGGCAAGTGTGTGGGTAATCTATAACAGAGTAGCATTCCACCCAGGGTTTACCCAACTTTACACACTGCACTTGGATAGTTGAGCCTAGCCTAAGCAGTAACTGAACCTGGATAAAATAGCTAAACAAATAGCCCCTACATATCTTTCATTAACCAGTGTTGTTGTATCCTCCTTGATTGTTTTCATGTCTCTATTTTCCTTCTGCGTGCCCTGGGTCCTCATGATCCTAATGGTGTGGCAGGGCCAGATGAACAACTTGGTGAACCAGGTGTGCGGGAAGGCGACAGTGAAGGGGAGCTGCAATGGACTGAGTCCCAGCAGACTGCCGGCGAGGCGCGGCCTCCAAAAACGGACCTCGGTGCAGGTGTCGCTCTCCCGTTTCCCTGCCCCCCACCTGTCCAAAGGGGCCCTGACCTCCTCGTGAAGGAGGAGGAGGAGCAGCAGCAAACTCTGTGGATCTCACCACCCCCCCCCCCCCCCCTTTTCCGGTAGTACAGAGAACTTGCCTGAATACGCAAGATGTCTTTTGCACTAGCTTGAAAGAAAAATAGATTTGTTTTTTTTTTTTTTAGAGAATTTTTTTCCTTTATAGAATTAAATTAAATGTACACATATATGGCCAGCACGTGTTGTGGTGGCTACCTGTTTCTTTGGTGCTGTGGTCCCCTCTGTTTAAATTGCAGCTCAGAGTCGACCCGACGTCTTTGTTTACCTTCCAAGCCCATTTGCCCATTCATCAGCCTATTCCACTGCATGCACATCCGTCCCCGGAACACGAGCAAGCAAAGCGGCAAAGGCTTGTAAATCTTTAAAGCTACGCGTCAGTAGCCACCGGACATATGACATTTAATTATCCTTTACCTGCAAGCAGCTGTTTGGCGGAGAACAGGTTTGAAAGTAAAACTTGAAAGCTCATTGACTCCTCTGTTTATAAACGTTCAGTTTATTCACGATATTTCGTCTAAGGTGCTTCGTTTGATATGCTGATGGAGAGCAACTGGCTCGGCCCGTTCAGACCCAAGGATAAGGTGTGGAGACGGCATCTGTCGTTTTTGAAAACCGTGCCTGATTTACATAGGAAACAAATGTTGTTTTATGGTGCTGTTGGTTCTACGACACTAAGAAGTTCTCCATTTCGGTATTTTGTTTTTCACAGGATAGAGAGCCCGAGGGCTGCCTTTGGTTTTACATGTGCAATCATCGACATTCCGATCGTCTAGTGATATTGTCGTCATCTTTATCGCACACCTGTATACAGGACTATTGTTATTGTCTATTTTTATTACTTTTTTATTTTGGCTAAATGGGATTTTTCGGTTTAATGGGATTATTACAAATAGAGCCAATCATCTAAGGGTGTGAAATGTGAAAAGGCAGAATTCCACTGTAGGCCCCCACCCCCTTTATTTTTTCAGTTTTCCAGATGTATTACAGAAGAAATATTGAATACAAAGTTCTCTAAGAAGAAAGTGACATTTGTACATATGGCTGTAAATTTCTTTATATACTTGAGCCTTTCATGGGAGGGATTCTGAGGAAGGATGAAGAAAAAGCCTTATACTTTAATTTCTTCATCAGTCGAGTTCAGTGCTTACAGGGTTGCTCTTGTAACGTTTATAAGTGCGGCTTACACCCCCCCCAAAAAATAAAAGTTATGGTGGCCCCAATAGGTTTTTTCATTTTACCTTTACTTTTTTTTTTTTTAAGGGAAAATACGCTAACAAAAAAGGGTTTTACATTTTCATTACTGAAAATTCAATGTAGTAGCTGCTCATGTTGCACTGAGGTTGTCAGTGGTGACTGTCAAGAACCTATAATACAGTCTGTTGATTGTTGTCCACAGAAAACTCAGCTGTTTTACTGTAGGAGTATTTAATGAAAACGGGCGAGTGTTTAAACAACAAAAAAAAAAGTGGTTGTCAAGTTTTTATGGCCTTACAATGTATTTTAAAATGGCTTTGTTTTCCTTTTTCTACAGTGTACCTATTGCTTACGGTCAGATGTTTTAATTTAATTATTTTCAGCGTCTCCTTCAATGTGGAAACATGTTGGTAATTGCTGGTTTCTTACTTTTCAAGTTTGTACAAAGGTTAAGGTTTAATTAAAAACTTGTGGACGAATCACTGTCATTTGTTTTACACGCCTATGTGCTGCCTCTGTGTTCACTGTGGTGGGCATTGTAGCATCAGGTAACTATGCGTTAAGTTAGCATCCAGGACTGGTGTCTGTCCGCTCACATGCAGCCAAAATACTCAGCACTAACTCAAATGTTCATCTCAAAGATTCCCTAACATTGAACAGGAACTCCAAGCATTTAAAATATCCAAAGTTTTATTTCAGATTTTGGATTCAGGGATCCCCCCCTCTGATGCCACATTTTTTTCCACTTTCATCAATTGGCAATAAAAAATGTTAGTGGACAACTTACTCAACAAAGCAAGTTGAGGGAGGCGTAAAGACAATTCCCCCACAGGGATTAATAAAATTATTATTATTTAAGCTGCTTGATTTCCAACTTGATGTAAAGGTAGACTGATGGATCATTTAAAAGCTGCCTTAAAACCAAACAGCCCATCTTTTCTTTTAACCACTGCAGACACTATGTATCTCGTTCGGTGGACATCCCAAGGGCTGAGGCAGTAAAATTGAAACTGGCACATAGTTGTGTAATTGTTTTCCAAAAAGACGTGCATCTCGCGTCCATTAATGGACCAGACATATAAATCAGGGTATAACAACAACCCAGCCATGCCTAATTAATTACAGCCTAAAGCTTGAAAAAGGACCACAGCTGGAAATCATGGTGTGGGGGGGGGGCTGGCGTGGTGAGTGATCTCCCTTTGGATAAGAGGTTACAGGACAATTGTGCTACAGAAGTAATGATTGATGTTTAAAAAGATAATATAAAGTGACTTTATTAATCAAGAGATTTTTTTTAGGAAAGGCAGCATTTTTCACACACGAGTAAGATTTCCTTGGATGGGGGTGGGTAAAAAAGCACATCATTTTAAAGGCCGTTTCCTCTTTGTACTGAGTGAATCTCTTACAGCAGTTTCAAGCGGTTGTCAGGTCCATTTTGGCAGCACTGCACCCACTACCTACGAGGCTGGGGAGTCACTGTCGTCAGAGTTTGGTAGCGCCCGGCTCTCAGGCAGCGTCACCAGCGCCGTGTCGGCTTGTACCTCCTCCTCATCCGACTGCACGACGGGAGAGGCCACGTCCTCCTCACTGGCCTCCTCAGTGCCAGCTGTCTCCTGGCTGACTGAGTCCTCCGTGCAGCTGGAAGACATGGAGGACAGCTTGCTGCGGTGGTCAGCTGCAGCGGGCACCTGAAGCACAAGGTCCCTGGGGAGCAGCGCCGGTTCCGAATCTAGGGAAGCAGAGTGGTGGATATACTGAGTGATGGGCCACTCAGGACTCCCCTGGTCAAAGTCATAGCTGGGTTCCCCCAGAAAGTGTGTTTCATGTGACTACATAGGTTTATCCCTCCCCACCCAGAATGAGCGCTACCCAACCCTTAGTGCAGTGGTTCCCAAACCTTCTCTGCAGGGCCCCCCTTTTCTAGATAGGAACATTATTGAGCCCCCCCCCCATTCAAAC
>JAODJU010000138.1:19848201-19869550 GCA_026776725.1 Gnathonemus echidnorhynchus | reverse complement strand
CTGGTCGGGGATTCGAACCTGCAATCTTTCAATTACAAGTGCGCTTCCCTAACCATTAAGCCACCACTGCCCACAATGGTTGACATGATGGTCAACCGTAATGGAATGTGACACATGTGCCTTGCTCAAGTGCTAATTACCACTTCTTACGTGTCACTCATCAGATGCTCAGCTCTCATGCCCAACTTGGATCCTTGACGGCTGTGATTTATTATCTGCATCACTTATACGTCACTGTGGACAAAAGCATCTTCCAAATGTAACGTGAGAGCCAACGCCTCGCCCTGTTTATGGCAGCCCTCCACCTGCCTCCATCAGAGGTCAGCCAGGTGTGCGACAAGAAGAGTTCAGACAGTGAAATACTGCACATCTGACGGTCATGCCATCATCTCCAGTCACAAGGATCAGTGCAAACATACAGGCTAAACTGTACAGTGACAAGTGGTAGGAAGGTGGCGCAGTTCACATCTGATCTCCAGTGGTGTGGCTTTGACAGTGGCTTCTGTGCTGTGCATTTGCATGGGTCTCTTTACACCTGGGGTCTCCAACTCTGCTCCTGGAGAGCTTCTTTCCAGTAGGTGTTCTATCCTTCCTGGCTTCTGGTGAGTCACGCCTGTTCTCATGTAAATACCAGGAACAGGTGTGGCTCCTGAGAAGCCAGGTAAAATAGAAAACCTACTGGACAGAAGCTCTCCAGGAGCAGAGTTGGAGACACTGGTGTACACAGTCCAAAACCATGCAGTCCAGGTAAAGAGGCGACCGATTTATACTACTGTGCGTTTCAGTGTGTACCTGTCACGGACCAGGGCCTTTTGTGTGTCCTGTGCTTCCAGGCACAAGAGATGACTAGACCAACTCGTCCCCTAGTGGACCGACCCTAACCCTAACCGACCCTTCGAGGCACAGCTGAAAAACAACATGACTGTGACTGAAGTCAGGCTGAGGTACCTCTTCTTCTTCTTGTAGTTCTCCAGCTGCAGCACATGGTACTGTTTGCGGTGCTGCTGTTCGCACTGAACACACAGGTCTTCCAGGTGCACAAGGCGGCTCTCCATCTCCTCGAAGTCAGCCTCCAGCTGTGCTGTGGGAGAAGGCAGAGGAACATGCCACAAGTCTGGACGGGGCTTTTCAATAAACGTCACAAACACAGAGACACGGAGGTAGGTACATAGCTCCAGGAGACCAATCACAGGCAGGTACATAGCTCCAGGAGACCAATCACAGGCAGGTACATAGCTCCAGGAGACCAATCACAGGCACCACTGCCCTCAGTGAAATCGTTTTAAAGCTTTGATTACCAAATTCTAATGTAGAAAGCGTGTTTGAAGTGTTTTTAAACCTTTTATGTCAGTCAGATAAATGAGAGCCAGCTGGATTAGGCCTAATTTCCTATGAATAATGTTTTCCTTTTGAGTGCTGAAAGATCGATTCTGGATATGACATCACTTTCCAGATAACCCTGTAAGAATAAACACGTTCGCTGTTGAAAACAGGGAGGGGGGAAATGGCAGCTCTGTCACCACAGGAGGTCTGAGGGCACTGATATCCACAAGACTCCCTCCCTGTTTCCGGGGCCCCAATCTCCCACGACTGCTGGAGCATGAAGAACCTTTTCGTGACGCTGTTAGGGCACCGTGTTCGTCCCGTTTCCCCGACAGCCAGAGCTCTCTGCTCTGGCTCACATCCGCAGCGGGGGCAGAAAAACCCACAAGACAGGGAAATGGCACTTTAAGCCTTGAGTGGATCCACACAAAACAGGTATGACGAGTGAGGACTCAAAGACAAGCCGATAGCTAAAATCAGGGAACAATGGTGACTGACAGCTAGGTGACCTTCAGTTAACAAGGAGGTAACACTATGATCAAGGACAGGGGAAACAGATGCACGCTATATCAGTAACATATCGGAATTGGCCAATATTCCTTAAAATAATAATAATCAGGATATTGGCACTGGTCCAGTATGTCAATCTTGTTAGATATTTCTGCCTGATAGTTAATCTTTATCAATATTCAAAGTTAGCAGCACCAGAGCTAAAGACATAATTACGAAAATAATGTAGATGATTGCATTGGACGATCAGACATTTTTCGTGGTGGAGGATGAGGGATTTCGTCAGTTTTTCTATGGCCCGCAACATGTTTTTAATTATTAAATCTGGCCCACAGACTGAGTGTTCCTTTTTCACAGAATAAAAAATGCTAATGTATACCAGCAAGCTCAGTACGTTTCATTGCCACCTGCCCTCGCCGCTCTCTGCTCAGAGGTTAGCCTGTTATCAGTATAGGCGATATTAAACAAACAAACAAAAAAGAAAAAATTCAGTTACCAGTATCAGTCAAAATTTCCACATCAGTGCACCATTAGGAAAATAGATTCTCAATAAGAAAACATCCCTCCAAAGTCTTACGAAGGCAAAAGTGTATCACGTGTGACAAATTTAAAGGAACCAAAATGAGTACGAACACACTTGAAGGTTAACAATTTAGTAATGATGTACTTGTTTTAAAGATAATTCATCCTTCTTAAGCATTTTACCCAGAATGCACAGGGCCAGCCTTGATGCATCCAGTCCTTATGAGATGTTGACTCTTTTTATTAAAATGAGGGAGATGCTGCCACCTAGTGGGAATTTCACAAAGCTAACCCTGGTTTGGCACTGGTAAATCAGAAACTGCTAAACTAGTAAAAAATTGTCAATTAGAATATTAAAAGTACAGGAAGTGTGGGGGGGGGGGCAAGAAAAAAAAAAAAATATATATTTTTGGAAAATTACATATATTTTTTACTTGCCATATCTACTGGGTATTTTAATAGAAAGTGGTGCAATTTGGTACCACCGACGTGAAAACTGAATTAGAAGATGGAGGAAAATCATAAATGGTGTGCAGCACCCTGGGCAACTGCCTGCCCTGTACAAAGACATTGTTGGATGGATGGATGGATGGATGGATGGGAGCCATAAACCTGCATTGCTGCACTGAGTGTTATTTAACTGCATGCTAAAAGTCACATTTTCTTTAATATTCCCATATTTAATGACTGTGAGCACATTTAAGAAGGTGCACACATGCCTGCGCTCCAGCTGCACTGAACGGGCCGTGGGAGTTGGAAACATGCTCTGTGTGTTCATGAACAGTGCAGTGGGAGTTGGAAACATGCTCTGCGTGTTCATGAACAGTGCAGCGAATACTCTGCTAGTTTCAACACGTGTCGGGCAACAAAATCGCCAACAGGAACCTTTACTTTTCCACAGGCCTCTGACTTGTGATTTATCCCATTTTGCCCATAAACTGCATGCAACACTCAGGAACTGTTCAAACACCCATATTTCACCTCCACGACAAATTTAACAATTGTGGCTGTATGCTCGCTTATGTTAAAAAAATAAAATAAAACCTTCTACACCAGTAACTTGGGCCTAAACATTCATCAAACCAAGAAAATCATTATAGAAAAATAATTTAATGAAAACTCCTGGAAACATTAAATGAGCAATTTTCCACTGTGCAGTCAGACCGCCTCCGTTTCAAACATCACCCTCCTCGGCAGCCTTTGGAAGCGAACAGGTGGAACTAGACATTTATACAAAGTAATAAAATATACATGCATTCAGCCAACCAACCAGAGAACTACTCAGTCTTTCAGCGAAAACAAAAGTCCGGCACCATTTTATTCAATTTTCTCAAACCTATTTCTTGCCATTATAACTGAATTTTGAAAAATCGCTGAGACTGTCCTTATTAGAAAGTTAATAGCCAGGACAAATAAGACCAAAAGCTACAAAAACCAATGCTGTTACTGACATGCTTCCAGCGTTCTCTGCAAAAATGTGGGGAATTCTCACGGACACGTGGGAGGCGAGGGTCCTGCAAGGGCGCTCAGTCACTCCGATTATGAATCAATGTAGAAGCAGGAAACACTCTCGAGGAAGGCGTCCATTTCAGAGAGAGGAAAAAGGCAAAGCGGAAAGTGCAGGAGCCTCACCGATGCGGGTGGTGACAGACTCCATCTCGGCGAGGAACGCTGGGATCTGGTGCAGCTGCTCCTGAAGCTGCCCCAGAGTGGACCTTCTCTTCTCCCAGTGGGCGGCCAGCATCACCACCTCCCCATCCGCCACCTGCCAAGCACCGGGAGACACACCTCGTGTAATCAGATGATCCCCTTAACTCCCCAGCTCTCCAACATGCTGATGAATTTTCCCCATGGTTTCTGTGATTTAAGGCTTGCAGCAGAAGCCCCCTGTGACCAGCTTCTGCAACTGCGTCCCTGACTGCTGAAAGTTCAAAACTGGCCCTGGGTAGCAACTGTGAGCTAAAGCAGCAAACAAGCAGGCACCATGCACAGATGGAGAGAGTTCTTTTAATTACAGGCACCACAACTGATGAATTGTGTATATTATTTTTCATTTTATTTTCTATTTATCTTTTCTAACATGCAGCCCCGGTAGGAAGCGCACACTGTTTCATTGGACATATACAATGACAATAAAAATATTCTAATTCATACCAATCATGAGCTACAGTGGAGCAGCTTTGAAAACACAGCTCAAGAGAAGCGACATTCACAGACCATATTCACACTGGCTTTATTGCATTGAACCCCATCAACGGACTAAGCATTAAGTATGACAGACCATCAAAAACACGATTTTAAGACAGCGGGACACCACGGAGGAGCCTCTAGGTGAAGCTCTGCAGGCATGTCGCATTTCTGGATGCTGCATCGCATGCTAATCGCATGACGGGAACGGCGGCCGCGCAGATGCCAGACGTGCACTTGGTGCAGGAACCGCCAGATGAAGGGCCTCTGTGCTCATGGATGGCTTGATGCAATTATAGCATTTTGCACTCAACACTAATACAAATAATCCCATGCAAAGTATTATTAGAAGCATGGCAAGCGATACGCCTTAGACCGGTGCAGCAGCTGAACAGTGTCATACATTTGTACTTGCAAACACAGAGATAATTACCATAACACATCTCCTGTGTGCACCCCCCCCAAAAAACCCAGCAGTCCTAATTTAATTTTTACATGCATATGCTCATAGTGGTTCACATTGTTAAATAGGCAGCACCCCCCCACATGGAGTGCTGCCAGGGCTGGGAAAACTGAGACACGAGTCTAACCGTTTCCATATCTTTTCCTTTCCTTTCCTTTAAATACATTCCGTTACAGTATCCTCAGATGGTTAGCTAATGCTTTGGCTCTTCAGTCACCAGGAATTGCTATTCATTCATACCGCTGGACATTTCATAGGAGTAAATCATGTTAGCTACCTTCCTCAAGGGTACGAGAGAGCGGCCCCTGCTGGGACATGAGCCAGCAACCATCATTAGAAGCCCACTAGCTACACAGACAGGCCAAACTGGAAGCATAAACAAAACCAGTGAAGCAGCATTACACGCTACTCAAACTCAACTCTGTATCTTTCTTAACGTATCTCCGCAAAAGGTGCTGCCCAAACCCACCGAGTATATCATTCGCTTTATCAGTATATCATTCGCTTCATCAGTATATCATTCACTTAATCGCTCGTGAAATAATACTGACAAACTGAATGAATAGATTCTGTGTAAGTAAAACAGATGATCACTTGCATAGCCTTCTACATGGGGAATAGCAAGTTCACATCTTAGCCAAAACCACAAGGCGTCTCATTTCCTATCGATAAACCTTCAACATGTCTTTAAAAAGCGAGCACTGATATTCATATTTAAAAGCAAAATATTAAAACAATAAATCCCGCAATAATCCATTTAGTCAAAAAACTTAGACAAATGAGTTGCAGTAACTACTTTTATTCTCATTAAAACCATAACATAAACCATCAAAAATAAGAACACACAAAACACTATTTTCTTACCCAACACCTTCAAAAACATTTAACCCTGTCCATTATAAAAAAAAAAAAACAGTATTTTCTTATGTATAACAGAAATATAATTGGAAGTTCATTTGTTCAGTGAACCATGGCTGCACATCAGACCCATGCTGCTCCTTTCAGAGAAGGCACTACAGTCTGCTTTTTTCATACATCCATTTGTGGTCATTTTTTTTATTGCCTTGGGCACAGAATGTATTTATTTGTTTGTTTGGCAGAACAATTTTGCAGGGGATTGGTTTGCAGGATATATTCTGGTCCAGGACCCATTATCTGCGCAAACTGAACATGTACTTATTCATCTCAACATTGCAACACAAACAAGCATGGCCAGAAAAGCAGGACTCACGCCTCTGTGTAGAAGACGCAGCATGTGCTGTGCACCGAAGGAGCCTGGCTGTAAACGCAGATAAAAGCATCTATCAATTTGAAGCTTATCGACAGCCCTGACCTGTGTTAACACAGACAGGAGGAAAATCGAGAACTTCACCCGAGATGGACAAAAAAAGGGATCTGAAAAAGAGCAAGTGGAAGAATGATGTTTTTGCACAAACAGGAAACAGATTATGAACAGATGCCAACCACATATGCATTCATTTGAAACACGGAGAAGAACATTCACCATGACATATCAGAGCTGCTCCCTCTCCTGTCCGGGTGTGTAAACGGCACCCAGGCAGAGAGGAAATAATCAAAGCAGAACTACTCATAGAGTGCAACCTTAGCAGAAGTGCATCCATTTCCTGCAACTGCTTATTCAGGGTTATGATCCTATTCAGGGTTATGATCCTATTCAGGGTTATGTGGTGCCCGGAGCCTATCCCAGAGGTTACAGGTGCAAGGCAAGGAAGAACCCAGGATGGGGCGCCAACCCATTGGAAGGTAAACTCACACAGACACACCTACAAGCAATTTGGTAACTCCAATTAGCCTCAGTATGTTTTTGTACCGTGGGGGGAAACCAGAGTACCTGGAGGAAACCCCACGATGACATGGGGAGAACATGCAAACGCCACACGCATGGAACCCTGGCAGAGACTCTAACCCAGGTCTCAGAGGTGTGAAGAAACAGTGCTAACCAGTGCACTAACATGCCTTCCCCCCTTAGCAGAAGTAAACAAGGATATTCTACATAAGTTCTGGATGGCAAACTCTGCATGCAAGTATTTAGCTTTCACATTTCGGGGGCAGCGTGTGGCTCAGTGGGCTAAGCCTGTGTTCCTGTAATCACAAGGTCGCCGGTTCAAACCCAGCCTCAGCACGTCTGTGGGTCCTTGAGCAAGGCCCTTAACCCCCAGCTCCCTGGGTGCCCCAACGGGTGGCTGCCCTTCGCGGACAGCTTGCTCTACAAAGAGCAAGTTGAGGGAGGCGTAAAAGCAATTTCCCCACGGGGATCAATCAATTGTCAATTAATTAATTGTCAATACTATAGGGACACTGCTTGCGTGCTCATACATTTTACACATGGCAGCCACAGGTCATTTGAGGCACCACTGTGAGAGACTGCAGCCAAAACTGGGCTGCTTCCGCACCGTGTTCCCTGGGTCACAGGCTTTGCCCCGATGACGACAACTCTTCAGCACCCTGTAATGGACAAAAAGGGGACAAAGGCCCACGTACCAGGGCTCTGACAACAGCCTTGGAGTTCATATCAGGAGTAACCGGCATCCCTATCAGCTCTCAAAGGTGAGGGAATATCAAGCAGTAACAAGTAACTTTGTTAGGAATGGATGGGGGCTAGACCTGCAGATTAAGGGAACTGCTTGGCTAGAAGGAGCCTGCTTATTCTGAAAGCCTATGATCGCACCACTGTGGCAGATTTGTTTATACATCAATGTTTTGAGGCCTTTGAGGGCAGAACAAAAAATGATTGGTCCAGAGAGATAACCAATCAGACTGCTGAGGTGGTTCCAAGCAACTAGAAGAGGTGAGACCAAGACATCTGATTGGTTGGTTCCCCCTCCTCTAGTCACTCGTTACCACCTCTCTCTCAACCAATGATTTTTCTTTCTGCCCTCAGAACATTTTCCTGTAAGTAAAACTCCAAGACAACAGATTAGGCTCTGCCCCCACATGGTTATGCAAGCTCTTGAGAAATTAAGAGAAATTAAGGCAGTTATATTTCACCAACACAGCATCCTTCTGGAGGTGAGAGCCACCATACAGTAAATAAAAATTATTCACATTTGAAATACAGGAATCTTACTGCATTCCAAGTCCAGCTTCAAAGAATAACCAAGAAGTCACATAAGAGCAACAAAAGCTGGCGTGTGAAAGACATCACCACTGAGCTGTATCTACAAGCAGAGCCAGATGATTGGAGATGACATGTCTTGTTGCAAGTGAATGGGACAGCAATCACAGGGTACTAAAAGAGGCTTAAAGTATCAAAGTTCACAGGACGTACGCAGGCGATGCGTCAATTCAGACTTCATGAATTTGTGAGGCCAGTGATGAGAAGCAGGCTCCAGGGAAAGGAAGGCCTCGTTTTAACAGTCAAACGTTCGTATAGCACCACTGCATTCTGGGTCATGGCTTGTGTTCAAAAGTTCACAGTAAATGGAAACTGACCCAACTTATTACACTGGCACCCAAAACATTACTGTGCACCACATATCAAAAACAATAGAGTCTACAAGGTTGCAACACATTAGTCTAATAAAGCATGGAAAGACCTTTCTGGAGAGGCACCAAGAACAAATAATTTCGACATCCGCTGAACAGGCGAGATGTAGTTCAGTGGTTCTTAGCGGTTTTTATTCAAGGACAACCCTGTTTGGACCCCTAAACAGATTATGATATTGTTCTCTTTGTTTGCTTCTCTGCAGTGATCACAAAAATTGCCAGATTTAATTAATATAAACATTTTAATTTGGTTACACTGCCAAACCATGTCATTTCCTTTGAACGCGACTCAGAGAAGGTTTCACTCCACTTTTTTTTGTCAGTTTATGATATTGCTCTCAAAACAAAAGGTGAATGTTTAAGAACAAAAAATTAAATCTAAAACCTACTTGGCAAATGGCTCTATAATCAGAAGCCTGACACCCATTGAATGTGCATTTAATAACTGAAAAGACCCTCATTTTATCCTTAAACAAAATAAAACAGATTTTGCAAATTACTTTATTTTTAGCAATGTTTTAATGAAATTAAAGTAACACTGATTCTTCGCCTCTGCTCTCCAGTGATACACTGACTGAATTGGTTTGATTTGAGCTGTGGATCCTGTAAGTCTGTAATGTCACATGCGAAGCTCTTGCACCATTTACAACCAGGAAGGAATACTATTGATTTCTATAAAAAATTAAAAAAAAATTAAAAAATTTAATGCACAATTAAGACAGACTGATACAAATGGAACTGTGTCATCCTATCTTGTTTTGAAAAAAATATTGATATACCGTAAAAAACAAACATAGGTTACCACTCTACAAAAAACAGATATAGGTTACCACTTATACAACTCTAGCTTTATATATATCATAATTTTTCTATGGTTTTCAAATAGCCCTATAGCTGAGAATCACGGACAAAAAGGATTTCTTTGTGAGGAAACAGTGTGACATTCCCAGTGAGTGATGGAACGCTCACCTCTGGTCCCTGTTCACTACATCGATGACCCCCCCAATGAAACTGTTTTGACATTTCTTTGTCCACTTCCTGCACTTGTATTTGTAACTTTCTACACTGTCTCTTAACATCATCCAATGAAAAGATCAACTTCCGTGATTCTGACCACCACTGTGTACTTAATCACCCGATGCTTGCATTAGCAAACTAGCTACTACACATTATCAATACATCAATGCAACTAATGCCAGATTCACTGCGCATCGCTGCATGCATCCGATGCAATGCATTAGCCAAAACTGCTTTGCACCGCAAATGAATCTTAATGCATGCCCCAACAGAGCCCGACACAAAGCATGTACTAAAAGCACGTCTGACCACAACGCCGCAATTAGCACTCAAAGATAAATGTGTTGTCAATACCATGTGGTTCACTTCAGGAAGTTCTTACAAACACCGTAGATTTGACAAAGACCCAAAAATATGGAAATAAAACTAGGCTAAGATGAATTTGTCTTAAAATAAACTTCCCATCCCCAGTCATAAACACATCGTACAGTTTAGGTTTTTTTAATTTGATTGACTTAAGGATAAGTATTCTGGTCATGTGTGATTGATGATTTTTTTTTTAAATAACACTCACCTCTCCTGATTTTGCACATTCTCTCCCTTGTTTATGGAGGTTCACCCAGGTGTCTTCATACCTGCACAGTAGCAACAGAATCAAGGTCACTGCTGCTCTTCCCATGTTGGGGTGTTAAATAAGAGAATCGCTGTATTAATGTACGTGTTCATATAGATACAGCCGTCACATGCAGCCAGAGACATGGACATATGAACTCCCCTCGAAAGCAGCCCACTGAGGCACCAAAGCATCCATTTATACATTTATTATAGAAAAGCTCCAACTGTCCATACAACCAATCATCTAGTAAGGGTCACTGGGAGGCCAATCCCAGCATGCACAGCACACAAGACAGGGGACAACCTAGTTGCGAAGCCAGCCAATCACAGGACACACTCATGCATATCCCATGCCCAACTTACAATTACAAATATATGTAGTGGACAAATACAAGGGTACAACCATTTTTAGCTATATCAGCTTGTTTTACATTTCACATCTAAGAGCAGAAACATTCAAAATTTCCACATACCGGTGAAGTATTTCCAATCCAGCTGTAAACTGTGTGAAATTCTCCCCTCTCCTGCAAAAAGAGCAAAAATATTAGACTACTTGAATATCACAACATGACACTGATGGAACCATTTTACAGGATAAGATCCCTCAGCATGCAGACCCCAATTAGCCGGAAAAAAAATACCTTTGATTTTTCTTTCTCTTCACCTCCTTCGATTTGTCACTCAGTGTCCTTATCCTGAAAGCAATTTGCGACTGGGTGACTGACACATTCTGATACATTTATAATTTCCTCCTAAAAAATACTGCTAGCATGCATTAATTCCACTAGGGAAAAAACAAGACATATCCTTCACAAGACCAAACTTATACATGATTCAACTCTTGTCTATTACACATCATACATACACTAAGCTCTATAAACTTATTGACTATGCCTCATGTCTTAGTTTATGTGACCTACATATTGCATCCTTTACATTGCCCTAAATATATCTCAATTATATACACTCAATGGTCACAGCAGGTTAACCTATGTAGTACCAGGTAAGATCTTGCTTTTATCTGCAGAAATGCCTCAAGGATGGATGGTTTGTGCATGCAGAGGCATTTTTGTACATCACTGTAGAACTGAGCTATTATTCCTGCACTGGCAGCCTTCCTGTTAGCTTTACCAAGGTGTTTTCTGCTACAGAGCTGCTGCTGACTGGATGCTTTGGTGAATCACAACACTCTCCATAGACACTGTAGGCGTGTGAAACCTGCTTAGATCAGGCATCTTATCTGTTGTAATGCAGATGCACAGTGTCAGTAAGTGAACCTCTTGACCCTGTCTGTGAACTGTATGTATTCGGTTACAGCTACTCGATCCTCTTTTTTTAAGAGCGTACCGTTTGATTTAACAATCAGGTGTAGTTAAGCAAGTGGCAACTGAGTGTAGGCTGTAGATTAATCTATTTTGAAAACACTGCAGTCAGAGTAAGGGTTGCCATCTTTGGTCATCTGACTTGGAGTGATATTTTCAGTTCGAGACAAGTCTGCACACGCATTTACATGTGTGTAACAGTTTTATTTCCTTGCAAATAGTCTGTAGCAGGGGTCTCCAACTCCGGTCCTGGAGATACTATCTAGTAAGTTTTTTATCCTACCTGGCTTCTGATGAGCCACACCTGCTCCTGCTATTTACCTGAGAACTAGTGTGGTTCATCAGAAGCCAGGTAGGATAGAAAACCTACTGGATAGTAGCTCTCCGGGACCGGAGTTGGAGAGCCCTGTGGCCTGTACTACGAAGCGGGGTTACTGGCTTATCGGGGTAACTTGTCGGATTTAAGGTACCAGTTTAAATGAACTTCGTATTCATTCACTTACATTTTGCCCAGACTACCTTAAATCCGACAAGTAACCAGTAACACCAGTAACCCCGCTTCGTAGTACAGGCCACTGGTCTGTATGGTTTGCAAACTAACACGACGCTTTTGGTGTAGCTAATTTCAGGTTTATAGCGGAATAATATAGATTTCTTACGTGAGCGTGAGTATGAACGAGAGTGTCACACCAGATACGTGAGAGTTAAAAACGATGAAATGCCAATGACCGCAAGCAAACTATGAAACAGTGAAAGCATGAGTTTGCCCCCCCCTTTACCCTCCTGCGCGTCACATGACAGTCACTGGAAAGTGATTACAGGCACTTCGAAGTATGCGGTTTACACACAATAGCTATTTCTAGTCCTTGTTTTTTAAACATTAACTTTAACAGACTCACATAATAACATCTTTACGGCTCAACTTTTTTTTTTTCGAAGTCTACATGTAAACAACATATGAACTCTCTTATGCCGAACCGCAGTATTTTGCCAAGCTCGCATCGCAAAAAATCAGTCACACAAATAAACTCCAAAATGTTCATCGGCAAGTAACCATGGATCCGTTACGTTATTGCAGGATTGCAGATGTGGAAAAGGACGACGATATTTAGGGGACAAACCGAAACCGATCCGTGTACGAACCCGGTGGTGAAGTCCTGCTGCACCGTCTGGAGCCTCTCCCTGAAATTTTCAAACATGTTTCGACTTATTTCTCGGATTTCTACCGTGCAGCTGACCCTCAAGTCCCCAACGCAATCATCCCAGGGAGAAAGGGCGCTGTGGCGGTTTCAGATAGCCCCGCTCAGGGCTCCGGCGCGCCGCTCCATGCCCGTCCCTGCGCAGCGCTCTGACCCCCCGTTTACTTCCTGCTTCCTTCACATGTGACTCGCGCTGTCAGCGGCCCAGGGCTCGTAAACTTCTCTATACGGCCGTCCGGAATACAAATAGCACATTACATTATACTTTCTAATTAACATTTGAATGTTGCATGGAAACGATAACCCCCCAAATCAGAGCAAATGTATTGCATTAATGCATAGACTGAATGATCTGATAAAATCAATTTAGCTTCCAAATATTTCTTTCATATTTATCAGCGGGTGATTTAAATTGAACAAATAGGGTTAACATTGCTTAAGAATAGGTAATCAGTTACACCAGAGTCTTTCGGGCAGGATTTTTCGTGACGCAGGCAATGCCAAAATGTGAATGCAAAATATATTACACATAAAACGATTTGTAAAATGCTTGGTGTTAGGTTACCTTTTTACAGTTTTGTTTTGTTACTGTTGCAAGTCATCGTGATGATACAATTTTTAATGCGCCGGTTTATGCTTTCGAAGTCATTGTGGCATGATCGTCTTAATTTTGAAAAGGCATGAATGCATGTTTTTATTTACGTTTTTTTGGAAATGAAGCCTGATTCAGTTTCCACAGCAACCAGAAGAGGGCTCCAGTTACAATTTTCTTTTTTGTATCATACATAGGCTACTGTATTTTTTTGTAAAGCAGAAAAAAATCAGTGGCAGGACTAGCTGACGTTTTGCGAAGGAGGGGGAGACTCTGGTCTTCAAATTGCCGCGTCTGGAACGCAACCGGCAGAGAAAAACGCTGGACAGAAAGGAGCTGTGGGAAGTTTAAATAAGGTGGTCGGATGCGGGGTTTTAATAGGAAGGGGGCGAGGGTAAAGTTTGTCATTATCCGTGAAGGATCGACAGGCCAGAGATAAATAATTTAAAAGGCCAGAAAATGCTTTGCCATGTCAGCCGACCGGATTCGGTTGTGATGGAGGTGGAGGTGAAGGCGAAGGCAAATGGTGAAGATTGTTTGACTAAGGTACCGTATGACCGAAACTGTGTTAATGCCACCGCTGGATGAGCCGATCGGGCACATAGCGGCGGGCTGAAATGCTGCAGCTGGAGATTCATACGTACGTTTCCGTAAATCATGGCGAAGGTGCCAAGTTGGTTATTTTATCCATGATAAAAGTAGACGTTACACTTTCAGTTAGTATCGCCTTAGTTGGACATGAAATATAACCATGTTTTGGATTAATCGGAAAGTGGATGGGTTAATTTATTTTGAGATAAACGAGTTCGGGCTCCGATTTAACTGTTTAAACTTGTAAAATGTTCGATTCGGCTACTCATGTAGTCGTCACTATTAATTATTGTACATCAGTATAATTATTGGTTGTTTCATTTTCTATGTTTACATTTGCTACCAACAGAATGGGCAAAAATTGTTCTGACTGAAACATATAGTACAGATCTAAAGCCGGTCGCATGCGTCACATATTTAATAATTAAATATAAGGCATATTTACCAATTGAAGCGAGTATTTGTGCATGATGAAGCGGACTGTTTGTGTGATAGTAGCTCCGCGATCCAGTGGGATATCATTCACAGCTCGGGGCCCCGTCTGACAGCACTCTACCGCTTACATAATATTCCATTGCAAGAGCCGATAAGATGCATGGCAGTGGGGAAGAAGTGCTTAAAGCCCACGTTCTGTCCGTAATAAGTCAGGTGCTGGCGTACATTTTAAACACGAAAAAGGTAATAGGTTTTACTGTTGAAATAGCACATCTTTTTTGCACTTGGCATAAATGCATAGGAAGGGGTTAGGGGTACTAATTTTGACATTAAAGACCAGGCACTGTGTGTCTTTATTGGTCATAAACTGAACCACATCTGTTTCATTTAACCCCCTCTGTGAATCCTTGATTGCTTCCAGGTACATATTCAGTGTTGTGTCGTGTGTTTGTCAGGTTTGTGGGAAATTGGGAATCATAGAAGTGGATTACTTTGGACTGCAGTACACGGGTTGCAAAGGGGAAAGCTTGTGGCTGAATCTCAGAAACAGAATCTCCCAGCAGATGGATTGCTTGACTCCATGCAGACTGAGGCTACGAGTCAAGTTCTTTGTGGAGCCCCATCTTATACTACAGGAACAGACAAGGTACAGTTTGATGGCTCCTCAAGCCTCCTTTTAAATAGCATCTGTCATTCCATGTATTTATGTTCAGCACACCTGTTCCAGTTGGTTAGTTTAACTAGATTGTCTGGTGAAACACTTAAAAAAATGTTGAGTGGCTGGAAGTTCATGCAGATCTACCATAAGATTGCTTTCACTGGGGGTCTTAGGCATCAGGAAGTTCCCCTAATATTGTACCACCAAGGTCCCTAAACCCACAAAGTGATCTCATACAATTTTATGATGTTTGGTTAATAGTCAGCATCTGGCACTTGGAATACAGTTCCTAGCAAAGTCTGTGGTCATGGACCATCTTACCTTTTCATAGCACCAAAAATTCTGGGTGAATTGGGGATGCAAAATTAGAATTACGTATCGGAGGGCTGTGTGTTTCAGTTAAAATACCAAAATGCTGGAGTATTGGTTTTGAAAGAGGTTATACTGTAAATGCAGTAAACAAAGCAAGGCAGGGGCTGACAATGAGAAAAATGTAAAAATAAACAATGCTGACAATGTGGACAGCAAGTGAGAGTCATTTTTTGCTAATGAAAATATTACCAGGAGCTACTGAATTACCAGTATCTCTGTGTGACATGGTGAAGGTTTTTAGAGAAATCTGCAAATTCTTTTTCATGGCGCATGCATAACTTTGAATGCATGTAACATTGTCTAGAAAATGCCCTTTGTGCTTGTGTGTGTTTTTTTTTTGGATAGAATTACCCTTTAATTTGTTCTGTATATTTGGGGAACACACTTGAAATTGTTAAAGCTTTAGTAGTTAATATAAGTCTGTTTATTAGGAACAAGTTCTGACAGATCAGATTGTGAGTCACACGTTATGTCTGACTCATGATGTCCTCTTTGTCACACAATGAATTCTTCTGTTTGTTTAAAAAAAATTAATTCTTTGTATACAGCTTTGCCGTCGAGTTCTGCCATAGTGTAGTAACTGACAAGGGGTATTAAAATGGTCCTAGTGTGTCCAAAATCTGAGAGAATACCTAACTAGCTGCAATGAAGGACATCTTGCCCTTTAAGATATAGACAGATGGTAATTTTCCCACGCTTCTTAAACACAAAAGAATTTCACTGTAGCTTGACCAAGAACCGTACTTCAGAAATATATACTGTGTCTGTTAGATTTTTGTGTGTTTTGTTTGTTTTTTTGTTTGAACAGCATTTTGGTAAGGCTGTATAATTTTGAGAGATTGTTTATAATGTCTGAGCTTCACACACGAGTAGCAGTCATTTAAACTATTTGAAGATTAAGATAAAAAAAAAAACGGAACATGAGAAGACGGGTGCCGTAGTTGAAGTTACACTAGCTTCACTCCACATTTTGGCCTTTTTTGCTCTGAAATCTCTTTTGCTCCTCCTGCACTGTGTGCTCTCTGATGCTGTAACACTGAGGGATAAGACAGGTATGGGCTAGAAAGAGTCAGATACCAGCTAGGGAACAGGATTGCATGGAGAACCGTTCGTCGTGCACATGGGCGTGAGATACAGGTGAAGCAGTTTGTGCTGTTTGTCAGGGTAAGCAGTGGCTCTCTGTGTTGTGAATGCAAACACTGCTTAGTGTTTCCCTCCATCTGGTTACATAACCACGCAGATCCACGCCATTGAAAAGGGTTATATAAACCTGCTGTGATGAAAGTAAACAAAAGTGTTCTCACAAGTTCCTTGGGATTTAATAGGCGTAAAATGCGTTACCTGAGTAATGGCACTGTGGCCCGTTGGGTAGCACTGTCACTTGACATCTCTGAAGTTGTGCGTTCAAATCCCCTGACTGATAAAGTAATCTTACCGCTGTTGGGCTCTGAGCCCAGGTCACAGTTGTAAGTCAACTTGGACCAAAGCATCCGCTAGAAAGAAGAAAACAGCGTCTCAAAAGACCTTTGTCTTGTGTCAGCACAGACTGAAGACTCAAACCTTGCTGTACCGCCCTTTGTCATGCCTGAGCAACTTCCACTGGTCAGGATTTATTTGCATACCTCTTTTGTATGTTGGAATTCTGTTCAAAAGCGGTCGGAGTCAGCAAACACCTTTTTTCACTGTGAGAGAAACAGTTGAAAGACATCTGGTATCTATGCTTTTCAATGACAGGTTGTCACTTCAAGCTAAAAGGTACTGAGAGCATTATCAGTGTAATTTGGACTTGTGACAAAACCACTGGCACCTCAGTCTCCTGGATGTATCTTAGTCATACTCTAGTTTGGCACCAAGTCAGAACTGGTTCAGTAAAATATGTCCAGTATAAATAAGTGTAAAGTTGTATTCTTTGGATGGTTCCCTGGACAAATATGTGTGCTATATTGTCTGGCGAAACACTTGAACAAATGCAGAGTGGCTAAAATAACTTTTAAAGAGTAAACATTGTTCCGGAAGTATTCAAGGTTTGTGTGCAAGCACTCTAAGGCCACCTACCAATTAGATTATGTATCGCAAAGGTCAGATTCAGTAGCTCTTCCAGTAGAAGCCTTTAAAAGTTCCAAAGCAAATTGTTAAATGGGATGGGTGGGTAACGCTTTTACTGGAGCTGATGTACATCAACTTTATTTTCAAATGGGTCCAGGTAGAAAATGGGTGACACACTTTTGAACAAACCCATGCAACCATAACAAAGTCCCTCGAGTGAAGTTAAACATTTGGGGAACGGTGGGATATTTTGTAGGATGTTTTTACGTCGACCAATGTTTTTGAACACAGATTCATTGTGCGTGAGTATTTTTTAGGTCCTGTGAATCTGCTCTGTGTTTCTGAAAAATATCGGCCACCCCATTGTGCGTCTTACAGACACAGCATGGTTGTTCATTAAACTTAAAACACATTTTCTTTAACTCAGGCATGTGCTTCTGTGAGGGTGGGGGTGGTGCTTTTTCATTTTGTTCTGATTAAGAAAAGTGATGTAGGTCAAAGTATTGGTTTGGAATTAACTATCTGTCTGACTAGATTGGAGGTACTAGAGAGGAGATTATGTATTTTTCCAGGGGTCTAAGTAATACAGTATGTTAGGTCAGTGTTTCCCAATCTGGTCCTTAGGGACCAACAGTCAGTCCATGTTTTTGCTCCCTCCCAGCTCCCAGTAGAAACGGGAGCAAAAATGTGGATTGTCTGGCAGGGAGCTTGGAGGGAATAAAAACATGGACCGACAGTGGGTCCCCTAGGACTGGATTGGGAAACATGGCCTTAGACTAAATCTTTGCCACTGTCTTGTCCTAAACAGGAAATTAAAGCCTCACTAATGCAAGAAACATGTCTTCCATTGTGGAGGGGCAGTATCCTCAGTACTAATACTTTATAATCCCAATATTTTCCTATAGCAAGGAGAGCCCATGTCATCTTAGGGTGATTTATTCCATGGATAATTAAAGGGGTGAAAAATTCATTATACTGATTTACATCTTTCAACTGTCAATCTTGGTTAGGGTCACCTATTCCAGACAGCATAGAGCACAAGTTTGGGGTACACCCTGCATGGGATGCCAATACATTACAGGCCATATACACTAGAGGCAGTTTAGAGACACTAATTAGCCATGAATCGCAGGAGGAGCCCCCAGAGCAGTGTTCTCCAGTCTGCTCCTCAGGGCCCCCAGAAAGTCCACATTTTTGCTACCTCCCAGCTTCCTGCCAGACAGTCCACATTTTTGCTCCCTCCTAATTCAGCAAAAGCATGGACTGTCTGGTGGTCCCCAAGGACTGGGCATACTAGGAGACACTGCCCTGGAGGAAACCCACACAGCACTAGGAGAACATGCAAAATTCACACATACAGAGCAGGGATTCGAACCGCAACCCTGGTGATGGAAATCAACAGTGCTACCTACTGAGCTATCATGCAGCCTATTTTAGGGATTTGACCTACAGATTTATAAAGCGCTGCCACATGTTCGTCGTTACAGTATGTCAGCCTTTTGTTTGGTTATACCTACTTATCGCTGCATTGAAGCAATAGGCAGGAAAGTCAAGGCTTTGAATCGATGTTATGGGGCTGTGTCGAGTTGCAGTGCGGATGAGACGTCTGACCTTGGGCTCATAGTCATTGAGGAATTAATAGACAGTGTGCTTTTCTGTCCTGTCTTTGTGGCTTTTCCTCCCTCTGCAACAGATTTAACACTAGACTGCACCACAACATCATGGCGTGCTTTGTGACGTCAGCCTGCCAGCTCCCATACAGGTCCTTTTCAAAAGGACATTATGCTTGCCAGGCCATGTTTGTCCCGACCGCTGGGGTCATTACAATTCTTAATTAGTAATCATTACAGTTTGTCTGTAGTGCAACATTGTAACCGAGTAAAAAAAGAAAGCAACAAAAGCTTATTAAACCAGACGGACTCTCAGACCTGCAGAGAATAATTATTGTTATTGTACATTGTGTTAAATGCTAGTTGTCTACAAATCTGGATGAATAGCAATGAAAAGTTGAAGGAGTCTCTCTTTCCAAAAAAGAGGAGTCTGATTCATGACAGCTTTATGTACATTTCAGCTTAACTTCTGGGCCAAAAGACAGTGTCAACATGTGGGGGGATTTAGCGGCTGATTTCATGTCAAAGAAAGGTGCTGTTTATCTGATCTGCTGAGTTCAGCTGAAAGACGCCACAGTTTTTCAATCTCTCCCCCCCTCCCCCCAATCAGGCACTTTTTTTTCCTGCACGTGAAGGACGAGCTCCTCAGAGGACACCTGCAGACGAGCACAGAGCAGGCAGAGGACCTCAGTGCGCTGCTGGCCCAGGTTGAGTTTGGGGACTACAACCAGACCACGGCGAAGTACCGCTACTCTGAGCTCTGTGGGAAGGAGCCCGGCCTGGATGTCATGCAGAGGTAACACCTAGTGTCAGCCTCGTGCTTCTGGGCTGCCATGACCTCCACATGCACCCAAAGTTCTGCACACACCGGCACAGCGATCTTTTTGGATAATTGGTTTAAAATCTACTCTCAGGTGCCCCAGTGTTCTGCCAATGAACCATCATCGTCGTCCAGATGTCTCTGTGTATTTATTTGTATTTTTTTGCAATTACCTGACATATTTAACCTCAGCAATAATGGGTCAGTGGCCAGGGAATGAAGATTTCCTGAAAGATCAGTGCATGGTTCCAGCCCACTTATCACTATATTTATTTATGTTGCTCAAAGTTTCCAGCTTGTTAATGTAACGTGACCAAAATATTTTCAAAGGAATTTGGCTTGTACCGAAGTTTAATAATTAAGTTATTCAGATTAAATATAGACAAATGTTCTGCCAGCTGTCAGGCATGTTCAGTTTGATGACCCTTACTGGTTTTAAGCATGATAAAAAAACAGCTTAAAGCAGGTCAGATCTCTCTGTTTTGGTCACAGTTTAATAGTTTTGTTTAACGTATGATCTCTGGACTTTAGTCTTTGGAAAATATTCTCCATATTTACAAAATGTATAATTACCTTACCACTTGCAGGTAGCGCATGCTAATGCCCTGATTCATTCTGTTTCATACTTCTAAAGGCCAACAGCAGACTGCTAATTACACCAGAGGCAGCTACTTGTCCAGTGCAGTAATTCAGCTGCTTTTTTCTGGGTTTTTTTGGGTGTTTTGTGGAGACTAAGTGGAAAGACAATTGGCCCTACTTGTGCTGTTGGCTGTGTGCATGTATTTGTGTGTGGGGCCAACACCAGCGATTAAATTTGAGGGATCACCTGGCTCGTCCACTCCGTCCTCCTCCCCCTACCCACCCCCCCCATCTGCAGCATCGTTTCCAGGCACAAATCCCTGGCCGGGATCAGCCCCCGCTCAGCGGAGTACCGGGCCCTAAAGCTGGTGTCCTCGCTGGAGTGTTACGGTGTGGAATGGCACCGGGCTCGGGACAGAGAGGGTCTGAGAGTGGCTATTGGGGTCGGGCCCGAAGGGGTCTTCATCTGCAAGGAGGACTTGAGTCTCATAAACAGGTGCGACATAAAAAAAATACTGGGGCTGTTGCATAATATTACTGGTTTGACTTGGATTAATGTCCATCCATCCATCCATCCATCCATCCATCCATCCATCCATCCATCCATCCATCCATCTATCCATATATCTTCCAAGAGCTTGTCCTTCACAGGTTTATGGGGTTAGACTATTGTCATACTTATTCAATAAGTGCTATTGTAAGTCGTATTTTTTTTAGGGGGGGATTAAATTGACATATTTAGGGCCTTAGCATCTGTTTCACATTAATTTATTTTGTTTTCCTGGATTTTTTCTCTCTTTTTCTTTTCTTTCTCTTCTCTTCTCTTCTCTTCTCTTCTTTAAAGGCTTGCTTATCCAGTCATTCAGGTAGCAACTCAGTCTGGGAAGAATGTGTATTTGACCGTCACCAGGGAAACCGGCAAAAGCACCATGCTGCTGTTCAAGCTGATAAGCACCAGGGCAGCCAGCGGGCTCTACCGCG
>JAODJU010000138.1:19818086-19848101 GCA_026776725.1 Gnathonemus echidnorhynchus | reverse complement strand
CTGTCACCGAGACACACGCCTTCTACAGGTGAGTACACGCTACCGCGCTGTCACCGAGACACACGCCTTCTACAGGTGAGTACACGCTACCGCGCTGTCACCGAGACACACGCCTTCTACAGGTCAGTACATGTCCCAGAAACCCGCTCTCTCATTGGCTCACTCTGGGTCATGAGATTTACTGTAAATTCTCTGCATCTGATCTTTTTTATCTTTGTTCTTTTGATCTGAATGAAGAAAACCTTTAATTCAGGCTGTTACTGCAAAGGTAGTATATCAATGATACGTGCATTTTGGTTAAGAAATGGCTTTTGTGTCAGCTTGTTAAGCAAATAAGGATCATTTATTATAGACGGGGAAGTGGTATCTTTTGAGGGTCTCTGTGCACTAGAGTCTGTCAAAGAGAAACTGTTGTTCTTGCTTTTTCATTGCCTCTGTAACGTCCCCACAGCAGGCTTCATGCAGGGATGGTTGGGAGGGGTGGCTCTCAGAGATTTTGTTTGGACATCAAATTATTTTTTTTCAGACACTTTGTCATTCATGCGAAAAGTATCGTTCAAATTTTAAACATTTTAGAGTTTGATTTTGGAAAAATATATTATAAAAAGCTGGCTAAAAAATTATTGAAATAGAAATGGAAAAGGTTTTTGTGATTGGCTAAGCCCCCCCCCCAGACTTGGCTGTAGGGGAGCTGTAAAGGGGGAGGAGGGGGGAGTTAGGACGAGTCCCAGGGGTCCTAAAATATTTGGAATGCAATTGGATTTGTCTGGGTTGGGGGCCCCGATATAATATGCTTTCAGGGGCCCAGAATCTCTAGCGCCACCTCTGGCTGACTGCACCTCACTGCCCAGTCTGAAGTTCTGGCTCTAGTTTGACTGGACGAGAGTCTCTCCCAGAAGTCTAAGGGGGTTTTTGCGTGTCCCACAGGTGTGACACAGTAACCAACGCAGTCATGATGCAGTACAGCCGTGACTTCAAGGGCCACCTGGCCTCACTGTTCCTCAACGAGAACGTCAGCCTGGGCAAGAAGTACGTCTTTGACATCCGCCGCACATCCAAGGAGGCGTACGAGCAAGCGCGCCGGGCGCTTTACCGCGCAGGTGTGGCGGACCTCATGCCCTCCGACCGCTCGCCCGGTCACGGCCCGGATGGCTGCAGCGGCTGCCCTCAGAGCCGCGCCCTGCTGGAGAAACTGGAGAGACTCCGGGAGGCGCTGCTGTGCATGCTGTGCTGCGAAGGGGACATCGACGCCACCTTCTGCCCCTGTGGTCACATGGTTTGCTGCCAGAACTGTGCCACTCAGCTCCAGGTAGTTGTTGGGTCGTATCATGCTGTAGTAGCCTGGGGCAAAGCTTTTAACCCGCACTACCCAAGAGGACAAGAGGAGTATGCGACTGCATTTATGGGCATAATTTTGTGCTGCTTTAGTTAAATGCATCAACTGAATGATGAAATGTGAGGTGACGATTATCTGATGTATTTTACATGATCAAGCATTACTTGGCACTCGTTTCCTCTGATTCTCTGTAGCAGTGCACTCACATGACCTGCAGAGGGGAGTCAAGAGTAATGTGACCTTTTGGTGTCTCCCCAGTCGTGCCCAGTGTGTCGTTCGGAGGTGGACCGGGTGCAGCATGTGTACCTTCCCGCCTGCGTCAGCCTGATGGGCCTGCCCAGGACAGCCGGCGCCCATGTCACCATCCACAGGGGGCCGCCATCAGCACGCTGTTTGGCCCCCTCAGAAAAAATCTGTTCGACATGAAGCAGCATCTTATTTTTGTCTGTCTGTCTGTCTGTCTGTTTGTTTGTTTGTTTGTTAGCTCTCACTGTTCAGCACAACAGCCACCTGTTACTTTGGCTATCTACACCGTGTCAGAAATCATTTGAAGCGAATTGTTTCTTCTTAAAAGATGTATATTTTTCAGAGATCAGTTGAATTTATAAAGATAGAACCACCATTCCTTTCTAATTTTTCTGTATTTTATAGCAAAGTCTTTCGTTTTATATTTTTCAACACTGCCTTTTATACGAAGAGGAAATTATTTGTATATTTTACTAGGTTCAAACATGTAGTTGTATGTCTAAATTTCACATACCTTTTAAGTTGATATTTAAGAATCATATTTTGCACTTGTAAATTTTCTGCGTTATAAACAGTCTATATGTAGGGAACTGGGGAAACGTGAGTATAAGCAACATTTAATGGTAATATGATGCAGTATGAATGGTGCAGTTCCTTCATTAAGACACATGCTGGATTTTTAACAAGCGATCTGCATATCTGGCTAGTTCTGTAATTTCACAAAGACTGTAACTGAGTGTGAAGCACATTTGCACGTTTGACTAGTCATATAAATACCTATGTGTCTGAAAAATTCTACCTAATGTGTTTTTCAAATATTTAATTGAAATGTCCTCAGCGCATTAATGCACTTTCAGGCTAGCAGGTGTCCTCAGTCACTTTACACGTCCTGACATAAGCTATGCCCTTTCAAAGAGGCTCCCGGCTGCTTTACTCATGCACACTTTGCCATTCAGGAGCTGTTGTACTTTGGATTGGCCAGTTTAGCTCCAGTTTTCAGTCTCATGTGAACAACTTCTTGGTAAATGTGTCTGCTAGTGCAATATATTCTGCTTTTAAAGGCTAGGGGCCCATTTAAAGAGTGTGTGTATACCGCAGTACTATACACGCAGTCCATATAGTCATGTCTTTATGGGGACTCTATGGGATTTCTATGGGAACACTGTAATCTGAGCTCTGATAACACTAACCCTTACCCAGCCTAACCTTAACCATAAGTAAACAGACAAAATATGACTTTTTAGTCTTTTGATTGCATTCACAGATTTTTATAAAATTGAGGTTGCCCTTGTGGGGACCAAAAACATCTTCCCACAAGTTAAAATTGACAAGTTTTTATCACATTGTGGGGAAATCTGGTCGCCACAATGTAATAATTACGAACACACACACACACTGTTGTTACCTAAAAGGGTTTTTATACATTGGGTTTACCATAATGTAGCAGGATTATATTTTATATGTATTTGATTTTTTGCAGATTTTGTCAGACACTAAGGCAGAAATGGAGCATATTCTCAGTCCTTTGTGGATTTTACTGTGAGATTACACTGTCAGTGACTGCTGTCGAACACATGAAAATGTTCTGTCCCCCCCCCCCCCCCCCAAGGTCAAAATCTGGGTTGATTAATTGTAGTTTTATATTCATGTAAAAATATATATAAATAAACCATTTCAATATCATGCCGTTTTGCAACAGGCTTTGTTTAGCCATAACCGTTAACTTTATGTGGGTCATGGGGGGGGGGGGGGTCTACCATCTGACCATCTGAACAGGAGCTAAAGATCTGGAAGGTGAGGTAGGTCCCTCTACCACTCTGTCACTCTCCACTTGCCTGATCGGTTTTTACTGGTTAGTTATTTATGGGTCAGTGTCTTTATTTCCCAGTAAGCCCACACCCAAGGCAGCCTTACGACCTGCGTCCCAGTGCCCCCATGCTCCCAGTTCTTTTCTTCCAGATCCACTTCAGCCTTTAATCTGTAGATTACTTTCTACCCCTTTGTCCAATGGGGATAGAATATAAAGTGTGGCCCCCATTGAGCACGTCCTGCATGACCTGCAGAAATATTTGACAGTTTCATTTATGCTAGTAAGGTGGCCTGCTTACTGTTTAGAGCAGCGTTTCTCAACTGGGCCTGTTTGAGAGAGAGCAAAAACGTGGACTTTCTGGGGGTCCCCAAGGACTGGGTTGAAAAATACTGGTTTAGATAATGTACTGTTACACCAAGGTGGACAAATTTGGGGGGTGGGTATTCAACAGCAACCTCTTCCTCTTCCTTATTGAAAGAGTGTCGACTTCCCTTGAGTCGAGTGATGAACTTGTTCACTTCCTAGAAGGTAATGCCTTTATGCGCCCTACCGTCACATGTCTTACACAGCATCTTATTTAACTGCTTGATTTCCGACATAATTCACTAATTATGCTTCCGCAAGTTACTAGAAACGGCGGATATTGTGGATCAAAGATGCGCACAGTGGTGTTCAGACACCACTTCATTTCCAATGAACAAATAAAAAAATTGGACACGAATATGACGTGGAAATCCTGATTCAGCACCAATTAGAGCATTCATAGGCTTATAGAAGCAGTGGCACAATCAATACACTGGTGATGAATTTTACCATTACTGTAAGAACGCCCTGGCACCTTCAGTATTTCATTGTCTCATTTTTCCTTTAAAATGAATATTAATTTGATTTGTCGAGCCGTCTATTATGAACACTGGTCAAAAATAGTTACATTTCAGTTTTTTGTAACTTAAGTAATCAGCTTAATTAGTGTCTCGATATGATTTTTTTCTGCTCATTGTGTCCTATTTTTGTGTGTTGTATTTATGCTATTTTATGCTTTTATCTTAAAATACATTTTACAGTGACACATGTTTACTCCTTTCTTTACCTGAAAACGAGCAACCTTTTTTTTAAAGCTCCACCTTGTGGCCAAACCTGGTCTTTCACCTAATGTCTGCTACTGTACAATGGACAGCCCGTTATCAAATTGTCAGTTAGCAAGTGTAAATTATAGCAGCATCTTTTACTGGGAAATCACGTCATGATGAACGTTATGACAATATGTCCTTAAATTTTTTTTTCTTCAATAAACGGATTTCATAATGCATGCACTAAGCAACTGTGTGTTACGCGCAGTCACCTCCTGTTTCTCTCTCTCTCTTGCTCCTATTCACCTCTCCCCC
The DNA here is from genome assembly GCA_026776725.1 of Gnathonemus echidnorhynchus. Taxonomy (NCBI): domain Eukaryota; kingdom Metazoa; phylum Chordata; class Actinopteri; order Osteoglossiformes; family Mormyridae; genus Gnathonemus; species Gnathonemus echidnorhynchus. The sequence goes on along the minus strand of JAODJU010000138.1, from coordinate 19,843,324 downwards.
CTCCCTCCACGCGTGCGTGTAACGCGTGTGCACGCACTCGCTCAGGGTATTGATTTCACTGTGTCCTAGCCACACGAGGCATTTTTTTTTCTTTCCTTTTTTCTTTTTTGTCCCCTCCCATACTGCACCAGTGCTTCCCTGTGCAGTACCGCAGTGCCGGCTATCCTCCGCAGTCACTGTGTCAGCTGGCCAGGGAGCAGCTCCTGTAGCTGCAGCAGCTCTGCGATCGGAGAGAAGAAGGGGTGGGGGGGAAGCAAGTGAGGGGGAAGAGAGAGAGAAGGAGGGAGGCTTTGAAAGACAAAGCCATGCAGGCTGGGGGTGCGGCAGCCCCCTGCAAATTCTAAACCTCTGAGGTGCCTGGAGTTTGAGGCTGGGCCTTGGGGCCCCGCGGCCTGACATCATTGCAGCCAGGCTCAGGAAGGCCGCCTTGACCACCTTCAGGTCCATCGCCATGCCGCGGGTAGACGTCGACCTCAAGCTGGACTTCAAAGACGTCCTACTGCGACCCAAACGGAGCAGCCTGAAGAGCCGCCTGGAGGTAAGCCGCCTGTCTCAGTCCCCCACCCGCCCAGTCGTCACGTGTCTGCTGTGTGGTTCCTGTGAGGCATTATAGATCGGCGATCACCACCGAATACTGCAGCAGCTGCCCCCAGCCCAGCTCATGGCCTGGGTGTACATGACTGTGAGTGACCTTTAAGGGGGGCACATCTGTGTTACCGACATCTCCCAGGTTACCTGCCTTAGGCCCAATGTTACCCTAAAAGATACAAAGCTACTATCACTCTTTATGACATAATCATTCGTATGGGAATCCCCTGAGCGAAGCCTTCTGTCATCCATTGGACGCGGATTTCTCATCAGTTACTGCCGAATTACAAAAAGACACAACTGTCCCCGCAAGATCTCTGCATCCGTACCAAAAAACTGGTGCTGAATGTGACTGGCTTTGAGCATGGTTATTCAAAATACTTTGCACCAAATGACCACATTCTCAGTGATGCACGCAAAATGTATTCTCCAAACAAATAGAATCACCTCTGTGAAACTCCACTGAGTGACAGTGTTTAGCAAAAGCCAGTTTCGCTATAAATCATTAATTCCCTGGGTTAGTAGGCCTGAAATACACAGGAGATACACAGCAGTGTGAATATTGATCCATGTACCCAGTGGACGTAAACAAACCACTCCTTTCTTCCCTTTGCTGCATGACAATATCACTAAGAGGTAGGGGTACCATGACAATATCACTAAGAGGTAGGGGTACTTCCTCTCAGCATCCGTCTCTGTCTTGGCCAGGCCATCGCCAGGCCCCATGTCACCTGTAGCCTGGTCTCTCGGTTAGGAGCGAGATCTTCATGGCTACGTTTATTGAAAGAGTGTCTTATCTTCACTTTGTTTCACTACACAAATCAAATGTCTTAATGAATAACTAGACAAGCTGTTGTTCTCCATTCCTTCTACGGATCGTGATTGTTTGCACTTGCCTTCAGTCTGCATTTTTTGGCAGTGTAGAAAAATGTACTTATTTATCCTAATAGCAAATGTATTGACACATTTTTACAGGAGTTGCATGTTCTGTGTCTGTTTGTTGACCTTGCATCTGTCCTACCTTTCCTTGGTTTTCTTTTCCTTGACATACCACTTTCCCCGAAATCCTTTTCTCTAGTAAATGATTTAAGGAAATTTGTGCACTGCTTACCATTGCAACAATCATGGCTGAAACTCTTGAACGCTTGAAATTCTTTATACTGACCTGTGCTGCCCAATAGGAGAAAGGAACATAGCTCTGTACCTCCCTGTATTAGTTTAGCTATTGATTAACATGTCAGGGCTCTGGTTTGAGACCAGGCAGTTGGAGGAGAGAGAATCGACTCTGATTGTCTAAATCCAGGGACTTACACATTATGTTCCAGGATCCATTTCACTCAGTTCCATATATTATTTAGCGCCTCTTTGTCAGGAGGATCCGGATCCTGAATCTTTTATGGGCCATGGACAGCCGTCCTCTCAGCCGTAACGTGGTTCCTAGGAGGATGCATAGAGACGTTAACTGCTGATGATGGCGCTGATCAAAACACCAGGTGCATATTAAGCAGCCAGACTGGGATATTATTCAGTTTCTTAATTTACATGCAGAGTATGGTGTAGGGAACTAGATTCACATTTTAAAGAGAATTCAAAATTGTACAAATAAATATTGAATAAATACAACATATAATTTAAAAAATATATGAAAACTTGAATATAAAGATAGCGTCGGGATGTCTACATTAACAAAAACAGTTTTCTGTCATGGTTGTAAAAGGAGAGGCAAATCCTTTTTTTGTGCCTTGTCGTGCTGGCTGGTTCCTTTGTGAGTTGGCTGTGGTCTGGCCATTGGGTTGGTCTGCATTCCTGCCTAAGGCAGAATGTTCTGGAAGGTGCCTTTGTTTGGGGCTGTATAGCCATGACCAGGCCCTGCCAGTTGTATGACAGCAGCAATATAATCACTTCTCGGAGATAGGCTTTACCCATATTGAATAGTACAGTATCTTGCACCTTTTTTAAATTAAAGCTGGTATAATGTGTATTGCATCTGCATGCATGTAGCATTTACGTAGTAAAAAATGATTTGATAATATAAGGGCATCCTGTTTGATGATGCCCCTATTGGAATGTGTTGATTTATAGTCTTAAAGCCTCATTGTTAGACCCCCAAAAACTCTCAACCTGTTAACAAGAGTAGTTGAGCAACCCATTGGTTAGACCACTGTGTTTGCCCTGGCATACTGCCCTGGAGACTTATGGGTAATGATGGCCCTTACAGTAGCCTCTCGTTGCCCAGGTGGACCTGCAGAGAACATTCACGTTCCGAAATTCCCAGCAGCAGTACCATGGCATCCCCATCATTGCGGCCAACATGGACACCACTGGCACGTTTGAGATCGCACAGGCACTGTGTAAAGTGAGCCCCCCTCTTGGAGGCCGCATCGACATGGGGTGGGGTGCGGGAGGCCGGTCATGCTTGAGCTTGACGTGGAGCTTTTTTCCTCTTCCTCCCCCACTGTAGCACACCCTCTTCACAGCTGTGCATAAACACTACTCCGTAGAGGACTGGGAGGCCTTTGCAGACAGGTGTCCAGAATGTTTGGAGGTGAGTCAAGAGTGGACAGCCATAAAACTGGCATTCCCATTGTCCATACAGTTCCCGTGGTCCATAGGTTACCATGGTCCATACGGTTACAGTGCTGTTATGGAGATACTGCACCAGTGTACCTCACTGTTCGGTCATAAATAGTTAACGGTTAAATTGAGATTGATTGCTCTGAAGTCAAATGCTAATTTCTTAATGTATCTATTAGGATCCGCAAGTAAAATCAATGCTGTGTAACGTACTTTTTACAATCGAATTTTACGAAATATATCTTACACTTTTCGTAATGTTTTATAGCATTTAGCTGTTAATTGGCAAGAGATACTAGCTGAAAACCAAATAAATACAAACAGGGTGACCCATCCTCTCTCCTCAGCATGTAGCAGTCAGCTCTGGCAGCAGCCAGGCAGACTTTGAGAAGCTGTGTACCATCCTAAAGGTCGTGCCCGCCATCAAGTACATCTGCTTGGACGTGGCCAATGGGTACTCGGAGCACTTTGTTGAATTTGTCAAGACCGTCCGGGGCAAGTTCCCCAACCATACCATCATGGTAAGGCCCTGTACCTTCATCCAGGCCTTCTTAGATAAACAAATGAATAGAATACAATAAAATAGAATAGAATATCTTTATTGTCATTGTCCATGCACAACAAACTATATATATATATATATATATATATATATGTATATATATATATAGAGAGAGAGAGAGAGAGAGAGAGAGACACACACACACACACACACACACGGTCCCATGATGCTCTCTAACACTTGATAGGCTGGAAATGTGGTAACCGGGGAGATGGTGGAGGAGCTGATTCTCTCGGGGGCTGACATCATTAAAGTAGGCATCGGGCCAGGTCAGTGCCCCCCCCCATCTTCTCACATCCTGTCCAAATAGGAACAGGTCTCAAAAATGAGTCATCCTTGACATTGGTGTTAAGGAGTGTGTGCATACTGTGGATTCTAGGCACAAGTTTATGCAAGAAGCTTGTGTGTCATATTGCAACAGGTTCTGTTTGCACAACCCGCATCAAGACTGGGGTTGGATACCCCCAACTGAGTGCCATCATTGAATGTGCAGACTCAGCTCACGGCTTAAAGGGACACATCATCTCGGTGAGTCCCCTGAGATGCCACCTCCCTTCCCTGTTACACATCACGCCTTGCTTGGCAGACCTGAGGTGATGCTGCTCATTTTTCAGAACTGAGAAACCATTACATTTACAGCTGAGTATAACTCATTTATCAACAACTGAAAGGAACTTTGGGTCAGAAATTCACATTTCACTTAAGATCTCACATGCCATCGAGGGAAAATGTGCAGCTACCATATAGCTTTTTGTATGTTTCATATAAAATTATGCATTTTAAACATTTTCTTTTAGCCAAGCTAATAAACATTTCTGCATCTGTTATTTAGACTTTATATATTATGGAGAATGTTATCCCAGACTGAGAAGAAGTGTTTTCAGTATTGAGTTCCATCCGTGGTTTATCTTGTTCACAAGGACGGAGGCTGTAGCTGCCCAGGTGATGTGGCCAAAGCATTTGGTGAGTATCAGCTAAGAGTTAGTGCAAAGACTAATGCAGGCGGGTGTCAAGGAAGCAGCCTTTTCAAAGGCTTACAGAAGCTTTCAGCACTGAGTTTAGGGTACAAAAAAACAGCATGGTTCTTGAAAATATAATATTTCAAATAAGTTTAGCTGAGATGGATTCATTTTTTGATACATCCACTTGATTTCAGAAAAATATATAAATTGGTTGGAAAATGTGTGAATAGCTCTTGGTTTCAAGTGCCCTCTCCTTGTCCTTGATCTAGTTTTGAGTTTTATAATTAGTGTCGTGACCAGCTAGGGAGCAAATGCATTCCGAAAGCCCTTGCGTGGAATGGCAGTCTGTCAGATGTGACTGGGAGCGGGACTCTGCTCATGCAACCCATGGTGAGCTTGCTGCCACAGCACCACCAGAGGGCGCTCCAGGGATGGGGAGGCAATGTGGTAAAGAGCTGGACTTGCTGGCATGTGTTACTGGCTATACTTTACACACCATATTTAAAGTGGCATGGAATTATGAGGCTATCCCAGAAATTCCTAGAAATCCCATAATTTTGGTAATCACAGTTGCGTCGTATTTGGCAATTATGTTGTATTAATATGGTACAGTAATACATGGGTTCCCAAACTTTTCAGCTCATGATCCCTAAAATATATGGCAACCCCCATTTGGCCTGCTGGGGGGGTCCCCCTGGGTAGATTTCACCAATCGGGGGGAGGTGTCCCCCTCGGTACATTTCACAGATTGGGGAGGCCAACCAAGGGGAAGTTCCCCTCGGGATTTTTATCGCAATCAATCAGTTGTGGTTATTGTTATAACCAAATGTTATAACATCCATCCATCCATCCATCCATCTTCTGCTACTTATACAGGGTCGGGTCCCAGGGGCAGCAGTCTAAACAGGGATACCCAGATCCTCTCACCAGCCACCTCCTCCAGCTCCACTGGGGGAATACAAAGGCTTACCCAGGCAGACCTTGTCCTGGGTCTGCCCCGGGGTCCCCTCCCAGTTAGATATTTCCTAAACACCGTCCCAGGGAGGCATACAGGAGGCATACTACTTAGGTGCCTGAACTACCTCAACTGACTCCTTTCGATGCAGAGGAGCAGCAGCTCTACTTTGAGCTCCCCCTGAATGTCTGAGCTCCCCACCCTGTCTCTAAGGCTGAGCCCAGACACCCTGTGAAGGAAACTCATTTCTGCCACTTGTATCAGCGATCTCATTCTTTCAGTCACTACCCAAAGGTCTTGACCATAGTTGAGGGTCACAACGTAGATTAACTGGTAAATCAAAAGCTTTGCCTTCTGGCTCAACTCTCTCTTCACCACGACAGAACAGTACAGCGCTCACATTGCTTCCGACGCTGCACCATTCCGCTGGTCAATCTCACACTTCCTTCTTTCCTCACTTGTCAACAAGGCCCCAAGATACTTGAACTCCTCCACTTGAGACAGTAACTCATCCCCCACCAGAGGAGGGCAATCCACCCTTTTTGGGAGAACCAAGGCCTCAGACTTGCTGATCCTCATCCCAGCTGTGTCACACTCAGCTGCAGAACTCCCCAGGACATGCTGTTGGTCACAGCCTGATGAAGCCAACAGGACTATACCATCTGCAAAAAGCAAAGACGTGATCCTGAGGCCACCAAACCTGACCCTCTCTGGTCCTTGGCTACACTTAGAAATTATGTCCGTAAATGTTCTGAACAGAATGGGAGTCCAACACCCACCAGGAACAATTCTGACTACTGCCAATGCGAACCAAGCTCTCACTCTGTTCTCTGTTTATAAAGGGACCTGATGACCCACAACAGCGGACCCCATACCCTATACTCCTCAAGTACCTCATGTGTAACCCCCCAAGGGACATGATTGTATGCCTTTTCCAAGTCCACAAAACACACATAGACACAATAAGATTTATGAGATCCTCAAAATGCTCCTTCCACTGCCTGACTATATCCTGTTTTGAGGTCAACAGTTCTCTATCCCTGCTGTAAACTGCATGGATGAAGCCTTGCTTCCCCCTTCTAAGTCACCTGACAGTTTGCCAGAATCTTTTTGAGGCTGACCAAAAGACCTTCCCCATGGCTTCACCAAAGTCCCTTGGGATGCAGGAGAAATTCTACTGGAGCTGTGAGTTGAAGAACTCACACCTGCACCAAGACACTCCCAGCACACCTTCACTATATGTTTGGGTCTAACAGGTCTATCCGGCATCTTCTCCCACCATCAGATCCAACTCCCCACCAGATGGTAATCAATTGAATCCAATAACAGAGCACCTTTTCTAGCACCACATCCAAGGTCTCCACGAAAGCTGGATACTCTGTACTGGTGTTTGGTGCACAGACAACAGTCAGAGCCCATCCCCTAACATGAAGTAGAAGGAAAGCGACCCTCTCGTACACCAGCGTAAACTCCAGCGTACTGGCACCGAACCGGGGGGCTATAAGTAGACCCACACCTGCCTGGTCCCTCTCATCATGGGCAACTCCAGAGTGGAATAGAGTCCAGCCCCTCTCAAGGAGTTTGATTCCAGAGCTCGAGCCACGGTATCTCTCTACCTCCTATGCCAGCTCAGACTCCTTTCCCACCAGAAAGGTTATGTTCCATGTATCTATAGCCAGATTTGATCACCAAAAATCAGTCTGAAGCCCCTACCTTCAACTGCCACCCCATCTATGTTGGACCCGACCCCCACAGCCCTTCCTGCAGGTGGTGGACCCCCAGGAGGGTGGACCCATGTAACCCTTTCGGGCTCTGCCCAGCCAAGCCTTACAGGTAGCGGCCCAGTCACCAGGCCCTTGCCCATGAACTCCCTCCCCAGGCTTGGCACCATGCAGGGGCCCCAGACTCCCCAGTCAGGGCGGGGTTACATCTCTCTCTCTACTGTACTCCTCATGGGGGTCTTTGCACATCGCACTTAATCTGGCCGCTCACCTAGGACTAATTTACCTTGGGAGACTGTAAGCAGGGGCAATTGCCCACGACAACATAGCTCCTATGATCACAGAGGCACACAAACCCTTACACCATGATAAGGTGGCAAACTGGATAATATTTCTTCATGTTTTTTACATTTTATAAACAAATCATGGAAATCATGTCGTGACCCCCCCCCCCCCCCCTCCAAGTGGGTGACAGCCTCTTCAGTATTCTATGCTCCTGTGACAATTTCAGTGAGCAGGTTTGACTTCATTAATGTAGTACAGTTCATGAGTACTGATTATTATATATTCCTCTCTGTGTCTGCTCATGCTTGGGCTTGCTGACAGGGGCGGGGGCAGATTTTGTAATGCTGGGAGGAATGCTGGCGGGACATGACCAGTGTGCGGGCGACGTCATTGAGAAGAATGGCAAGAAGGTGAAGCTCTTCTACGGGATGAGCTCCGACACAGCCATGAAGAAGTACATGGGGAGAGTGGCAGAGTACAGGTACCTGAACACGCACCTTAGTGAGGAACACCTGCTGACACAGTCGAGAGGAAAGATGATGCAAATTCATGCTAATAGATTGTAAGGAATGTTAATATATGTCAAGTCATGCAAGCATATGTAAAATGTTTCCTGTTCCAGCCCACACCTTCACTAAAAGAACTTATCACTAGCTAAATGTGACAGTAAATTACCTTTAAGTGAACAGTCCCTCAGTGTGTTTACCTCACTTATGGTTTCTATTGCAGTATATTTTATTGCACATTAATCAGATCAGTGGATTTCAAAATATGTATGAAATTTTGTCAGTTACAGCATCATATTAGCATATCTTGAGTATGCTGGGTTTTTATGCTACATTAACCATTTTTACTTGTAGCTAATTTTGAAGAGTGATTTATTGCTAAGCAGTGTTTAGTTATTACCTACATTTTTCTTCAGGGCATCTGAGGGCAGGACAGTAGAGGTGCCCTATAGGGGCGACGTGGAGAACACCATCCTGGACATCCTGGGGGGGCTGCGCTCCACCTGCACCTATGTGGGGGCCACGAAGCTGAAGGAGCTGAGCCAACGCACGACCTTCATCAGGGTCACTCAGCAGTCGAGTAACATGTTCTGCTAGTCAGTGTGCTCATGCCCAGCAGCTCCCACACTCCACTCCCAGCGTGACCCACACCAGATGAACGGCCATTTTTGTACAGTCCTCAGATCATTCACTTTCTCTTTACACTCGGCGCCAAGTACACAACGTGACCTGTGCTGTGAAACAGATTTATTTTGGTACAGGCGTCTGTCCCATCTGACAAAGCCATAGTTTGGTATCACAGCAAATCGTCTGTATTTCACTCAGGACTCCTGTGTTGAATGTAAGTAGACTCCTTGTCAGACTATAGAGAGATTTGCATATCCCTTAGCCGTTCAGCTGACAATGCAAAATGGAAAAGCTCGCTCTATGTTAACACCAGAATATAGAATTTGTCTCGGACACAAGCAGAATTCTGAATGTGGCCAATGTATGTAGAGACAGGTGTTACACTACCATGCGTATGATTTCACTGATACAAAACTTGAATCGAAAAGATTCTGAACAATGTTTCGAGTGGTTTGGTTTTCAGCTATCATATTCCCTGGCTAGTAACAGTGTGAAATTTCCATATGGGGGAGAAAGGAGAATGCTTACAGGGGCCCAGACACTAGGAGCCCCATGAGTGTGTGCGCATGGATAATGGTAGCTTTGGTTGAGGTATGCGGCCCAGCCATGACTTTGTGTGGCCCTGTATCGGGTATCACTTTAAAGGATTTGAGTTAAAATATCATGTATGAAGTGATAATGAACCAATAAGTGTCATTTCAATTATTATGTAATGACTCAGTAGAACTACAAAATGTGCTGTTAATGCAGTGACTTTATGAACGGCTGAACAGACAGTTATGTCTCCGCCTAGTGGTGACTAGTGGTTGTACCTCCTAGTAATCTACACACCATTTTTTCCACCTTCAGTACCAAACTTTCATTAGTTACACATCTTAGCAGTGCAGTTCTGCAAGAGGAATTAATCTTTCAGCTGCCTTTGCATGGTGTTGCGTTTCAGCATGCTGTGATAAATTGCTTTCTGCCAAAGAACAAGCTGCAGAGATTAAATAGGTTTGGCTTTTGTTTCTGACAGAGGGTCTATGTATGGAAACTGTTTGGAAATTAAAGGCAAAACTAAAGACTGTGACTAGTGACATCCTGATTTGAATATCCAATGGATTGGAACTATCAATAAACCACGAGTTATTTGGTTAAGATAAAATTAGCAATCTACTAATTCTTTACATTAGGACATTATTGGGCCATATTTACCTTCACTGATATTTCACAGAGGTGGGGACTCGTGTCACTGACTTGACTCAGACTCAAGTTACAAATCGTATGACTTCCAACTCAATTCAGCAAAACTCATGGAAAGACTTGGACTCGAGGGCAAATACTTGCGCCTTGGATCCGACTTGGACCCTACGACTTGAGAAAACTTGAGGCTGTAGTTCCCCTCTGGATACCATAATGTTATTTGTATAATTTCAGTGTATATTAATTCTCTGTTGTCTGCATTTTCAACTGGTTGAATGCAAGGTCTCCTGAGATAGTTTGTTGGAAAGATGCATCACTCCCTGCACAGACCCAGACGTAAAAACTGTGACAGAGTGGAGCCTCTCTTTTCAACCTTTCTCTGTCTATAAAGAATGTATCCTATGACTTACTGTGGTGGGCTTTTGCTGTATGTAGCAAGTTTTAATCACTAAATGTGAAAAACTGACATAGTTAGGGACTCAAATTAAAACTCGACCTAGACTCGAGTCACAAATTTGATGACCTGTGACTTGACAGCAAAAATGATGGAAAGAGTTAGACTCAACAAATGACTCGAATCTTGACTCAGACTGCAATGTTTTGATTCGGGACTCAGACTCATCAAGGAATAACTTGTTCCCATCCCTGATATTTCACATATCAAGGTGCCATTCTGTGGTTATCAGTAATGAAACTGATACACATAGTTATGATTTGACCTTAACAAGCCATGATTTAAATGCTGGAGACACTTAAAAAAGGCAATAGGAATTGGCACTGTTATTTTATTAGTACGAGTATACTGGAACAATAAACTTGTACTGGTATACAGACATTTTTTTTCCTTTTTTTAAAACAAATCCGTTCAAATCCTGAATCAAATATTGTTTTATTTGTAATAATGATATAATTTCTACCTAGAAAACTTGCAAGCACCGTCAAAGAAAAGGACCATAAAATCCATTAAACAGACTTCAGTGTATCCGACAAATAGACACACCACAATTAGAAAATAGAATTTCAATTCTCTTTTTTTGTTGTTTTTTTGTTTCTTAAAAAAGCTAGTGCAAGTACAATATTTTACACTAAAATTACAGAGCAAATTCACACAGATGGAAACAAAGCCAGTGAAGTAAGATCGTGTTTCACAATGAAAGCTGTTAATTATGCCTGTATGCTCAACTTCTCCTCTAAGGTGCGAAACATTCCCTCTTAAAGCCCACTTTGCTATTGGCCTGAGTTGCTTGTCCAATGGCAAGTAGCCAGAAACCAGGCTGCTCTCTGTACCCTTTCAGAATGGAAGACTAAATCTTAATTCACATAACCATTTGCGCACCTGTACTGGAAAAAAAAATAGCAACAATAAAGCAGGTACCGCTGTAGTCCTACTGCGGTCCCATTGCTAGCTATGACATCACCATGGTGTCCCGTTTCAAGACAGCCCCCTTTTTGACTGTCCAAAATCCTTAACAGAAAGAGAAGAAGAAATGATGACAGAATGAATAAGAACATACTGGAGGATGAATGTACATCGATTGTGGGGAAAAAACAGTACTATCAAACAACTGACCAATCAAAGGGGATGGTCATTCAAGGTGGCCTATCACAAGAGGGAAGTCTTACACTGCTTTGGGTATTCAGTTGAAATTTAAACAGGACACAAGATATTCATGATAGTGGCTTCTTATAATAGAGAATTCACACCCTTATACAGCATTTTACAATTTTTGGACACAAAGGGGAAATTTATACCCAGGGAAGGGAGCTAAGTGTTTATAAAAACAAACCAGCAACATGAAATGAGGGGACTTTTATTTTTCTTTACTGATGTGTAAAGAGGACAAATGCCAAGATGGCACAGCAATGCTGACCAGAGATCAGTGGGCTGACATTAATCAGGACACTACTGCCCATTTTGTTTCGAGGTTTGACGCCGGCATCATCCACTTCACACATCGACTGGTCTGTTCCAGTATTCGGTTGACGCAGGCCAGTCTGGAAAATGCCCAAAGCACGTCAAAGCAAAAAGATACAATAATGTGTCTGGCCCAATGCGCCCACAGCGTGACGTCCCCCTCAGGGCAACGAATCATAGATGAAGGGCTAATAAAGTGACAAATGATGTTTGCGGAGCACCTGGCTGATTTGCTACTGCGGAATTGCAGAGCATTTCCTACACAGGCCCACACAACCATGCAGTTACTTCTCATGGCCCAACAGGCAGCAAGAACCCAGTGCTCTGAATTTCTACTTTACTGTGGCATCTTTTGCCATTTTCAGTGGGTACATATCGTTAATTTAAAAATTAACAATAATAATTGTGATGACAGAAATTAGGGTCTATTCGATTTGAATGAGAGTCAAACAGTCCACAAAAGCATAAATCCAGTGAAATTAAAGCACTATGTGGGTCGGTCAGGTTCTCAGCCTGAGTGCGAAATGCGGCAGTTCGCCAACGCAAGTTTGACTAGACGCCAACAACAGTCAAGTTAAACAGAGAGATCCTGTGATTTGTATTCAGTTTAAGAAGGTGCCATAGTCATTGCGAAAAAGAAATTCAAAATAAGAAAATGTGCCTCATGCAAATACTGAATTTCTTGTCAAACATTCATATTTCATTTGTGCAATCGAAATAAAACCCAAGACATACGTCACCGCTCACACGCAAACGAGAGCACTTGAAATACCTCTTCGGCTGGTCAAGTTCAGTGAAGCAAATATAAAACAGGCCTGCATGTCATCACGAGAAAAAGTTATAGTGCTACAAAAAAAAAAATTAAAATCTAAGGTAACAAGGACAAGTTGACATGAAACAAAAAGTTGAGCCCGAGAGAAAAGGTGTCAGCTTTGCTTTGAGCGGAGGGCATTCCCAGCCCCTGCTCCTTCAGGCAGTCAGCCCCCTACGCCTCTACTCCAGAAACCTGGTGACCGGCCAGGCTCTGCCAGCCTACTGAATGGAGAGCACACCTCACAGGAAGCCTCCTCCATGCCTCACTCACCCTTCATTGCTGTCCAGTGAGCATTAGACCCCTTTGTTAGAGCCCGGCTTTTGTTTTACAAACAGGCGAGACCATCTCATGGATTCAAAAAGTGCATGAAGAGATAGTATTAAATATACAATGAAAAAGATTCCATACACGTGTCTAAACTGGTCCCTATTTGAGTAGGTTTGAGAAATGAGAATACTCCAGTGGAACTAGACAGCAGAAGGACAGTTCCAGAAGCCTGAGGAGCTTAGGGTCTAAAGAGTCTCCAAGTTAGTGGACTCTAGTTTGGGGGCTGTTTCTTTAATCCAAGACACTGGGCATTAGATCAACTGCATGTCTTTGTCTGACGAATGTCAGAATCTGCCAGCCGAGGAGAAACACCTCTGCTCACGGGCTATGAAAGTGCTGCTTCTGGTCACGTCAGTGCATCGCACTCACACAAAGACAAACACGGGCAAACAGCGGCATGCACGCTAACAGACCAATCCCATCCCTGAGTAAGAACTAGGAAATATTTTTTGGCCTTCAATGGAGAGGGACAGATGATGTCACAAACGACGTCCTCGGCAACAAGGAAACAACAAAAATATTAACATATTAAAATATTAACAGAATATTCTCAGTCCCAAAAACAGAAAGGGGTGTTACACCCTCCTTATTTCTTTAGCAAGGAGAAAGCCCAATATAACTTTATCTTCATTCTAAATTCTTTGAGGGGAATCCCTATATATTAATAGCATTACATAACAGTCCTCAACATTCAGATAATGACATCATAATGACATCATTTGTCCTCTCCAAACAACATGGCCCAGAAATAAAACAATTTCTAAGTATGACTCTTGCCAGGAACAGTCTTTTTTTTTCTCATTCTTACAATCTCTTGCAAAAAGAGCTCCCTTTCACTGAGGAATGGATCTCGGTGTTATATGTTAGAGATACGCTGAACTTCTGAGGAAATAATATGTTCAGTTTCTTTGAAGGTAAGATATTCTGTTCTGCTGATATATTGCATGCTGCACAGCCTTACAGAGGCACATGGATGAAATGTTTAAGGTCTACCCACACTGCATATTCTCCTTTTTCTGAGGCAAGAGATAAAAAAGAGTAATACAAGACTACAGGGTAACGTACAGTCTGGAGAAGGAGGAGAGGCAAAGAGTCGCTGCAGTGCCTGGCAATCTGGCCAGGCAAACGGGATGCATACACCTAAGAACAAAGATAAACTGATACTTAAGTAAAAAACATATGAATTAACACCAGCATAAAGACAGAATTAAACACAAATCCTAATTTCTGTGTTATAGCAGTGTCAGCTCCCACCTACATCCACCTGCTATGTAAGCCACCAGAGATACCCACATTGGAGACCAATCCTGACCACACCCAAAACCACATGAAAGATACAGGTACCCTGAGTATGGAAATGAAAAGAGTAATAAAAGTCTGAGTGCAGCACATTTCTGAACTGTGTTAGAAATCAAACAATGCAATTCCGCATGGATTATCGCTTCAGGTCCAAATGCTTTGGCTGAACATGTGCACAGTACAATATGTGTGTTATGTTAAATGCTAAGAGGCATTCCGGTTGGCTCATACTGAGCTGGGGCGGGGTGGTGGCTTCAATCCAGTCAATGCAAGCTCTGAAAGAGCAGGTCACTGAAGTACTGAACAGGGTGACATGAATCACACTGGCCTCATGTACGTTAGCGGAACTGAGCGCTGAGATATCGTGAGATATCATGACGCTTGTGTGATAATGTTAGTTCTATCCTGATAGAACGTCACTGCATATCTGTGTGTGAATGTCTTTGACTTCCCGGAAGTTAATGAAGGCACACCGTAACCACACGCGAAAAGAAAAAAAAACAAACAAAAAAGAATAAACAAAAGTCATGGGGCCGTTAGCATTGTGATGCTTTCAGTAAGCAAGGTCATTTTTTTCTGAATTACTGTATTGTTATGTTGAGGAACGCAGTCTGGTCTGTCTGATCAAAAAGTACCACATTAGTTAGGTACCACTGCTGAGGACTCGCATAACCTGAACATGCATAACCTGAAATCACTCTTTCTGAGACTGAAAACCCAACTGTGCTTTTCAAATGTCAACAAATAAAACACATTAAGAAGTACTACTATACCTGCCACAGTCAACTGCCAAAAATGGCTGAGAGTAGGAAAAAATACTAAAAATGGATTGTCCAGCCCCAGAACTCAGGAAGAGATTTCACTTTCACTGTACATCACCCCCACACCCCAACAGCAACCTCTGAAGGGCAACATCAAAAAGAATGAAAATGAAAACACCAGTGTGGCATGGAAATGCGAAAACATATTTCATTAAAAAAATAAATGATTTAAAATCGGTGCTAAATCCCCAACAGGCCCCACACACCAGGCTTACATGAGGGCACTGAAAGCACACCTACTGCTGAGAAAAGACTCAAAACGGGGTTCTGTTCCTGCCTCGCGCCACCCCGTCTCGCACAAATACAGCACAAGTCCGACAGAAGGAAAAGTGCCTGTGAGGACACCAAGAGGAGAGCTGGACCATGCAGAAGGCCAGGAGGTTAAGGAGGATTATTGAGTGTCGGTAAGGTGCTACATTTCTGTGAATGTATTTTGGCTTCCCACATATACTCCCGAAATGAGAAAGTTATGCCGATGTTACAGACTCTCCATATGTGCAAATTGCAAAATTGTACTTAAACGTGAAACAGAAAACACTACATATTTTCATTATATACATTGTATGTGAGGGTCTTTGTGTATTTACACACACACACACACGCCACATGCTACAGAACATTGATATCACACTCCGGCCTCCCGTCACAACACACAAGCAGGATGTCCCAGTATGTGGAATTTAGTCGTGTCTGTGTTTGTGTGTGTCTCTCTATACAAATATATGTATACATAAGTCATATATTATGTTAATGCCTAAACATACATACATAAATCCGTATGAAGATGTCAGGTTCCTTACTAAACTTTATTAAACCCTTCGATGCCCTAAGAGGAAAATTCTCAAACACGTCTTTTTGGATACTCAACAAACTCAAAACCATATATTTCACATCCATGATCTCCAGACCTGAGGTACAATGTCCACTGGTTCACTTTTATGGTCAACAAAAACTGATGGCAGTGCTCATACAGCTCTGAGATCTTTTCTTATGTCCTCGAAATCTCCAATATCTTTGGAGGAGTGATACTCCACCAAGCAGTCAGTTAGCTTCTACACAAAACAACCTTTTTTTTTTCCTTGAACAACCAACCACATTTTGTGACGCTTCCATGTTTTACACATTCTGGTAACAGCTCATGTCAAAAAAAAAAGGGGGGGGGGGGCTTTTCTGTCTCATCATCTTAGCTGCAATGACAAACTTTGTCCAGTATGTTGTGTGTTACTGCCAAAAGAAGAAAATCCATACGTCCATCCAATTTCTGAAACCGCTCATCCTAGAGCCTAGGGGGCTCAGAGGCTACGGGCACAAGGCAGGGAACAACCCAGGATGGGGCGCCAACCCATCGCAGGGCACAAGAAAATCATAAAAAGGATTAGAATTATCTTTTATGCAGTGATGTCATTAAATCTGACCTACTCCCCAACAAATGTCCTGATTGCTCATGTGGTGTCACAGTGGCATCAGGTCTTTCCAGATTCTTTCTAGACCAGAGTGTCATCTTTCACTATGACTACTTATCAAAAAGTCCACTATTAGTTTCAAACAGAAAGCAGCATGCTTTCCAGTTTTCCAGTTGCAGAAAAAGAAAAACTGAAATAAATAAGTGTATTGCTAATCTTAAACAAGGCAAAAACCCAGATTACTGGTAAGGCCCAGTGAAATCACCCAACTGCTTTCGAGACGGCCGTGTCAGTCAAAGAGCTTCCATCATGTTCACGTATGGAGATATTCCATTTGAGCAGTGAGTATTGTGTAGTTGTGTAATTATTTATACCATTGATTACATGAATAAAATCTACCTGAGCTTGCAGCTGTCACATGAGACTAATTTCACAACTTCTGTTATTGAAAGGTGTTGTCCATTAATCAGCTTTTGGCAATTAACAAAAATAAGGATCAGTTCCCATAAACCCAAGTTATGCAATTTTCACTCCATCTGGATCGGCCAAATAATCCCATCACAGGTCACCCCTACATGCACACACCTCCTCCTGTGCCTGTTTAGTCAGCCACCTGCCTCTTCTCATAGAACGATCAGCATGCCTCTTGGAGCATCATGCCAGACTTCTGAGGACAGCACGCTTCCCTCGTTTCCACCCAGCTGACAGTACACATCACACTAGAGCAGGGGAGGGCAATCTTATCCTCAAAGGGCCGCTGTGAATGCGGGTTTTCGCTGCAACTCCCTAATTAGATTACTAATTAGAGGACTGATTAGCTGAAGAGTCCTCACACCTGGGTTTGAACAGCTGACCTAAAGCTTATCCCAAAAACCTGCAAACACACTGGCCCTTTGCGGATAAGATTGACAACCCCTGCTCTAGAGCAGTGTTTCCCAATCCAGTTCTTGGGGACCCACAGCCAGTCCACGTTATTTCTCCCTCCAAGTTCCCTGTCAGATAGTCCACATTTTTGGTCTAGGAGCTGGGAGGGAGCAAAAACATGGACTGGCTGTGGGTCCCCAAAGATCGAATTGGGAAACACAGAGCGATGCGAGGTTGAGGAGCCCAGCAGACCCAACAGAACTTGATCCAGTCTGGACCTCCTCACCACTGGCACCTAATGCATTCTAGCTGGGATAAAACCTGAGTTGGGTGCCCCTACCTTTGACGAGGGCTCCTCTGGGAAAGCTCAAAGATTAATAATAAAAAAAAAACTTCTACAAAGGGCAACATGGGCAATATCTATTTAGCATTTTATCCTGCGTTCAATTAACTATGGAAGATATAGAACTATAGTATATAACACACTATAGTCTTGTGTGTTAATAACTATAAAATGTCAATAAAAACCCATGTGTAGGTGGTGCCGTTGGCTACTGACCAACATGACATGTGAGGAAGGTGAGACGCACCCAACTGTGAAGATGGAGTTGCACGGGGGGAGCTGGGTGCCGCATCCCTAATGTTGTGGCAGCGCTTACAAGCCACGGCGCTGCCATCGGAGCAGAACCCCGAGTATCCACTGAGACGGCCTGGAGCAAAGGCTTGCAGAGACTCACTATTGCCTGATTGTTCAACAGAACCCTCTCACTCCCCTTGGCAACCACTGAAGTTCCAGGCGAAAAGAGCAAGTATTATACTGTCATCCCAGGTTATCAAGACCAAGCTCTTCTACGGACTGAAGCACGCGTTTACCAACAGCCAAGGGAGAACACTGACTCTCCAGTTTACATGCTAAACATTATTTACTGACAGTACTGCTCATCCTATTGGCTTTCAGATTAAATAAAAATTTCACAGAGAACCCAAACCACATTCCCATATAAAAGAGCCAAGATGGGTCCACGCTACACTAAATCAAAGTAATCCACAGAGGCTTCGGTGCTCAACCCAGTACGACTACATCCCTTTAAAAGCTATTCAGTATCTGCACCAGCTTTTCTTTAAAGTGACCTTAAATATCCATCCTTCTGTTTAACCCATGTGCGGCGAAACATGACAGGCTCTAGGACTGATGTGTACGCTCAACTTTGACCAAAGCCTGAAGCAGGAGCAGCGTGCGAGTTGTCAGTTATCTTTTCTTACACGTGAAGTGAGAGCAGGCCCCATAAATAGCTACAGAACATATAAAAGTGCACAAGTTCACACAACGCAAACTGAGTTAGTACATGGAACGGGGCAGCTGACATCATGTAAACTCCCTCTTATGGCCTTGTTGCCATGGAAATAAACAGTGGGTGGGGTGGGGGGGGGCATCTGCCCTTGCCAACCCGTACAATCGGTACATTGTTGATGCTCTAAACTAAAAGGCATAACCTAAGACCTGCCGGTAGTGTTGCACCACATTGCTGCACCTGGTTCAAGGGTTCTCAAAGGGTCCATCTTTTCTAGTGTGTTTTGGTGAAATGCCGAATGTGGCCACGGTCACGATTAAGTCTTATCTCTTCCTCTGCCTAGGATAACAAGAAATGCAGCGCGTTCTTCTGCTTTGAGGAGAAATGAGCAGTAAGGTGGATCTTAAGAGGAAATTAAAGTCACAAACAGGTATGGTTGACCCTCTTATCTACCTAACAAATACAACAGCATTGATTCGCCATGTAATACCAAGTGCAAGGAACCCCAAAGTCCTAAACGAAAGAAAAGTAATTTGATAACAAAAATACTAATGGACACATAGCCTACAGTACAGTTATCTGGTTTGAAAACAAAACGAAATACCAAATAAAAGCTGAGTGTGTTTTTCAACTCTCTCTATTAGTTAAAGTTCTCTCATCATTCATTTCCCTATAATTGACCGGCCTTCGATGCAAATTTTGACCTCCTGAGGAATAAAAGAGGGCTTGGGCAGAGTCACCGGGGGCTCATCTGACTTCTCCACCTGGCGGCCCTCTGGGGCAGACCACCTCCGCTTCCTGCCCGTAGGTCTGTCAGCTCCACCTGGATCCGCCAAGGGTGTCTGCACCGACGAGCTTTTCTTCTCTTCACATGCCAGTTCCCCGTTTTCCAAGACAGCCTGGGTGCAAGTGGGTTCCACATTCCCGACAGTACTCCTGGGCCACTGCCTCGGCCCGTTGTCCCGCTCCCCGGAGTGACTCCCCCTGCTCCGGCACCCTGGGTCCACCTTATGAGGCTTGGTCAGGGAATCACCATTGCTGTCTGCCGAGTCCAGAGTCTGACTTCTCCGCAGAGAGCCGTTCTTCAAGCTCTTGAGGGTGAGGGAGATGCAGACGTCGCCCACAGACAGCTTAGCGCATGACAGCTCAAACAGCTGGGTGGTTCTGTCCGGGCAGCAGGACGACCAGCCCTGGCCGAACACGAAGAAGGGATATTCCACCAGAACCTCCACACTCACCTGGCAGGGAGAGACGGAAGAAGGTCATGAGAGCAAAGTGATGACACGTATACAGACCAAAATTTGAGTGGGATTTTCTGGTGCTCCTTAAGCAATGTGATCAGTCAGAAAGTACATAAGAAACAAGTATGCTAAAACTGGCCAACATCAGAGACCAGACAGCAGATCTGGGCAAGTACATCGCTCTTTCAAAAGTGATTCTTGAAAAACAAGCTGAAGCCAGTTTCCAAACAGTCTCAGTGTTGTACGTGTCCATTTGTCGAGTCTTTTATATGTAACGTCCTAATATCCAGCTATTATAATGTTGGACTAAATGGAGTAAAACGTTCCAACATGGGGTGTATAACGTGAAAGAATTCTGCCTGTGGTGAGCGAGGGAAGCCTGAACAATGGCTCCTCTGTGTCCTTCAATAATGGCCCCGCATGAGAGTGTGTCCGCCTGGACATGTCTGGTAAACCGCAGGACTGGGATGGGTGTGTGTCTCCAGAAAACAACATCATTGCACAGCAGGAGACTTATGGAGAAATGTCCCTTCAGCACGTATTCAGCGATTGGGACTTGAAAGATAAAAACCTGATCAATAAATGATTACTGTCTTAACTCCAGCAAAAATCCCAGAAAAAAAAACAGATCTGGTCTGAACTGATCAGTGCTGTGCAGTAATAAAGCTACTGGTACAGTTAATATTTGAAACCACATCAAGCCAATCAGTTCAAAACCAGGCATGCAACCAGCAGAAACAATTATAACAGAATATAACGGAAATAATAATAAAAATTACAGCACTATGTTTGTTCCTGAAAGATGGAAATCTTAATATTAAAAGAACACTTTACCATAACTTTATTTTTATGCATTTCTATTGCTACGTTATCTCACCTGTGCCCTGTGCTCCCCGACTGCAAACTGAATAATGGCGGAATTGGGCGTCTGGCTGCCATCGATCCGCTCCACTGTGCTGGAGTCGATCTTCAGGTCGCCGCTGATCTCTGCACTCTGGATGAAGTCCTCGGTCTTCAGGTCCTCCACACGCTTCAGCTCGCCGTCTGCCAGCTGAATAATGGAGCCCTTCATGAAGTAGGGGGGCAACGAGGGGCAGGAAGCGGGCGGTGGTGGCGAGGCCGGCGGGGGCGAGGCCAGGATGCCGGCAGCAGGTGTGGCTGAAACCATGGGCAGGTGGAGCTCGGTCTGCACCACGGCAGCCGCGTGGTAGGGGGCCAGGGACTGGTGCTCTCCGGGGCGGAACACCTCGCACTTGGGGAGGGTTGCAGCCACGTAGGCTTGGGGCAGTGCTGTGGAGAACGGCTGGGCAGCGGTGGAGGCGGCTGGCAGGGGTGGCTCCAGCTCGGTGGCTGTGCCGCCGCTGACTGGGATGAGCAGTGGCTGACTGGCGGGAATGAGCAGGTGCTGGGGAAGCCCAGCATGGTAGCTGACTGGCTGCTGCTGCGCCTGGCCGGCCCCTGCGATGTAGCCGATGATGGGTGGCTGGCCTGCGGGGTAGAAGCCGGCCGTCGGGAGGCCCACGGGCAGTGTCTCTGTGGTCTGCACCGCCTGGATGACGGTGGGAGGCGGCTGGGTGGCCGCCGGAGCCTTTGGGCCCTCCAGCGAGGAGAAGCTGAAAGGGGAGGTGCGGGAGACGGGCTTCCCCGGACCACACCTCTCCGTGTGGGTGGTCAATTTCTCCAGGCCGCCCTCTATGTCACCGCCGCGCCCGTGGCTGTTGGGCACCAGTGTCAATGAAGTCCGCAGTGCCGGCGTGTCTTTCGCATAGTCGGCGTGGAGCACGACCTGCCGGGCATCGTAGTGGTGCTGTTGGTGCTGGCTGGAGCCTCCCTTGACCCCGCCTACCTGCTTGGGTCGGCCAGCGTCCGGCACAGAGCTGTAGTGCCGGCTCTTTTCCACCTCACCATTCAGCAGCTCTCGTCCGTTTCCGTCCTCCTTCTTGGCACCAGGCCCATCGGTGTACTGGACCACTACTTGTGAAGGGGCAAGGGTGAGGGTCTGGGGAACGATGGCAGGGTTGGGGTGGAGGTGCAGAGGCACGTGGGCAGCGGACGCGGGGAGAGCCCTGGCCGCGACGCTCAGGGGGGTGCTAGCAATCTGCACGTACTGGCTGGCCGGGTGCATGGGGTGGGGGAGCGACGGGATGACTCCGCCTGCGAGCAGACCAGGCGAGCCGCTCAGCTGCGGGTGCTGGTCCACTCTAGAAGTCTGCGAGACGGCGGCAGCCGGCGAGACGCTGTAACCCTCCAGCTGGGGGCGCTGCGTGGTAACGGCTGGAGCTGATGTAACTGTAGAGGAGGAGATGACCTGCGAGGAGATGTACCCGGCATAGGGCCCCGTGAAAGCCGGGCCAATGAACTGCACACTGGGGGGCAGCTGGGCGTACTGGATTGCCCCCCCATGTTGCGAGAGGGGTGAGGAGTATACAGCAGAGAGGGACGTGAGCGCCGCCCCTGAGGTCAGAGAAGTGGAGGAGGATGGAGGAGAGTGCTCAGCGATGGCAGGGAGGGGGTTTTGTGGGGGGGTGGTGTCGTCATCAGTGGGGGTGGGGCCGTGCCTGATGGCGCTCTGCCTGCTGGCCATGCTGGCGAGCCATGCCAAGTTATCCCCTCGCAGAGCCTCGCTGCCGGCCGCTGCCCCAACCGGCTTCTCCTCCAGAGCCAGGATCTCCCGCTTCTTCGGAGGTAGACACTCGTTGCTCCGCTCTTGGTTCGACTTCATGTTTAGTCTCTGGTCGCCCCTCCCCCCCTCCCCCCCGTCTTGTGCTCCTGACCTGGTTCCTTTCTCTCCTCCTCTCGCCCCCCTTCCTCCTCTATCTCTCTCTGTCTTTGAGCTTCTAAGAGCTGCCCACCCACTTGCTTGCCGGCTGAGCTGTCAGTCCTCAGCGTCTGGTAGGAGCGGAGCTCAGGCCGCAGCTTGGGACATGGCGCCTGCAGTCATGGAGCGATCTTGGGACTTCATGAGGAATCATCTCCCTCCCAGTGTGGGGCACCACGGCAGCTGTAGTGATCTGTGGGGCGAAGGACATACAATCAGGTTCCACCCATACAGGACGTGACCTTCACATAGGAAATTCACTGTACAAGCTAGCACATGCAGGAACCTGTTTACACCCACACCGCTAACTCTCATGCTAAGCTAGCAGGAGCACAGAAGCACACATTACCGCTACCTGCAAATGCAGAGTGACAGCTCCTTCTGCTGAGCCAGAGACAGGACACCTTGGTTCGTTAGTTAATAGCCCATTTGTAGCCCTGCACCCTGCTGCCCATGAGCATGCAATCAAAACACTGTAACTTTAAAAAGTCATTCACATTGTTTAAAAATTCTCATTTTAAATATACATTTCTTTCATGTACATTTTTCGTGTGTTCTCCTCCTTATATATTAGAAACGCAGGTACTTAACAGAAACAAATTTACGCCCTCTGCTGGCCAGACTTGAGAGTGACTCTGAGCTTGCCAAACCCCAAAGTGCGCTGTGAATCTCTGTGTTCTGTCATGAGCAGGGTGCAGCTGTCAACGTTGATGGATTAGAGCTCTGTACAATATGCTGCATGACCTCCGTCTCAGAAATAGGAAACACTGCACACATGTGGTACCTTTGACGGCCACAACCAGAGGGATCAAGCTGCAGCTTTGGCCGCAGACACTTCTCCAAAACATACTGACAGTGATTTGCTTAAAAACAAGCTTTGCAAGCCAACCCTCCACACAAAGACACAATACCATGCATTTCTTAGCAGCCAGGAAGCCATATCTATTTTTTTCACTGAACTAACACTTGAACTTAGAAACTATTCACAAAATAATCCAGTATCATGTCTTCAATATAAAAATAGCGTAACTTTTTACTATGACAGATTGTTTATGTATCACTGGCACTGAAATGACTCAGTATTTTATATCCGCCTGGAAATCTCTTCCATAGGGAAAGACCTGAAATGCTAACACTTTCAGACACACTATATCAAGCCTTGATGCATCTTAGATTTTTTTTTGTATGTGTGTGTGTGGGATTTGTATGGATCTTGGTCTTTTTAGTCATAACAAAAACAAAAAATACGTGGATGCACAAGAGTAAAGCGCCAAGAGAATCCGTTACCACCCCTCCCTCTTCAAGTACTGTGTGGGGGTTACCCTCGTCGGAAAAGTTGGTGTTTCCATAGTAACCTCCTGAGAAGTAACAGCAAACCGTGCAAGCATGAACGGGCCGGTGCCCTGGTTTTACACGGGGCGTTCTTGCTCAAAGCACTGTGCTGACTGTGCCATCCAGACGCACGGCCCTCAGGGACGATGCCGCTTGTGAGACACTTACGAGACCCAGTCCAAAGCTCAGCAGAATCCGTCAATAAAAACCAGCAACCCACGGTGGGCTACATAAGGACGGAGGCGAGAAAACGAGCCAGGACCGCTGAGAGGCATTCCGGTACTCCGATATGGAAAACTATTGCTAGAACCCCGCTCTACAGAGCACAGAACAACACATCCTTTCCTACTGGTTCTGACAGCATGTTTGCACCTAATTGCCCCAGAGATGGTGGGCAGTCCCACCCAATGGACGGCGGGCCCTTCGTTTGCTGAAGGAATTAAGTGAAAAACATGCAAACCCATTCATTCGATGGCTGCTGCCCAGACTCCAGAGAGCATGATGACATAACAAAGACCTCCTGAACATCCCCACTGCAAAACAAAAATAATAATAGATACTTTATTGATTCCCATGGGGGGGTTCTCTTTATGCTCCCCCAACTTGCCCTCTGTAGGTGAGGGGGCCCTGGCGGCGAATGGCAGCCACCCATTGCCTTGCTAAAGAACCCTCAGATGTGCTAAGGCCAGGCTTGAACCAGCAACCTTCTGATCACAGATACAGAGGCTTAACCCACTGAGCCACACATAGCTCCATCATGGACATGGCTCCATAATGGAACAGCAGCCCAACCAGGTCGGGTTCAGACAGGCTCTTCATTTTCAGTGAGCACTAGAGGTCATTTTAATTGTTAATGAAAATCAAGGCTGTAGAAGCAGGGCCACAAAAGGGTGAAAACATCAACAGGGAGGCCGTAGCCCTTGGGAGCTCGCTTGGTATCCTGCATGCAGAGCCAGCTGGGCACTCCACGCGGCAGAAGGCTACATCCTCGCAGTCACGGTCGCGCGGCAGAAGGCTACATCCTCGCAGTCACGGTCGCGCGGCAGAAGGCTACATCCTCGCAGTCACGGTCGCGCGGCAGAAGGCTACATCCTCGCAGTCACGGTCGCGCGGCAGAAGGCTACATCCTCGCAGTCACGGTCGCGCGGCA
>JAODJU010000138.1:19783268-19803086 GCA_026776725.1 Gnathonemus echidnorhynchus | reverse complement strand
GGGGGGGCGCTTGCGGGGTATGCTGTCTGCTTTACATTTCTCTCAATTACATCATATAGAGATGTTGCAGCTCTTCAGATATCCACTAGGGGAAGCCTAGCCACGTTAAATTAACATAGCTATGTATGCACGCACACTACAAAATGTGTATGCTGCGAATGGGTTCACGCCTTCTAGAAGCCGAACGCTCATCCAACATGATGCCCGCGGTGGGGATAGAGGAAGGCGTTTAAATCTCTCTGACCGGCGGGGGTGGGCAGTGGTGTGGAAATGCGAAAAAAAAGCAATGAGTCCCCGACAGCGTGGTGTCAGCGCAGACAAAGCCGGCAAGCAGGTCGCTCATGCCTTGGCAAGCAACCTGTACACGTGCACTCGCACGCACACACACACACACACACGTGCACACACACACACACACACACACACTCGCACGCGCGTGCGTGCTCAGGCTCCCACCAGTGGTCACGTCTTGCTCATTCACACCTTTCCAGAGGAGTCACATAAACACAAAGAGACTGACTTCTCCACCCTTCCACAGTAGTTAACTATTATATTAACTATAATTAAAAAAAAAAAAAAAGAATAACAAGCAATCCCTAACAGAAGTAAGTATTACCAATTTCCTAAAATTGACAATTATTATTATTTTTTTTTATTGCTCCTCAGGGAGGATATTTGAGGAGAAATAAAATTTGACCTATAAATACGAAAGATTATGAAACATTACCAACAAGCAGCACAAAGCCTGGTCCTTTGTTTAAGAACAAGCAGAAACAATCATCAGGACTGAAACTCCCTAGACTTAAAATTCCACAGAGATGAATAATTCAAACATAATTCAAGTTCTGTGATTCATTGACAGCTATGTTTATTTTGCATTTAAGAAAAGCAGATTACTGCTCCATCCCACTTACACAATTCCACAGATAACTCTCTGTAAATGTTGCAATTGCCACTTCACACTTGACTGAAGGCCAAAGACACACAGGGCTTATGCACTCGGGGCATGTTTATGTACATGTACAATTTATAATATGAATGAAATCCCTAAACTGCAAAGGCCTGTTCAGTGCTATAATCTTTTTATAATTTTTTTTTCTTTGGAAAAGCCATTTAAGAAAGGTTCATGGATATGTTCAGATCTGTTTGTGAATTTTGTTAAAAGTAAAAGGTTTCCTCCTTATTTAAAGGTGAGCCAGGCACAGTGGTCTACCCGCGGTCTCGCTTTGGCGTGGTGCTTCGGAGCAGATCTCGCACTGACAGCGGACAGGCCTCTGAAGCGGAGCCCGGTAAGACCCACATAAAATCTCATCCCGCTGAAACCAGAAGGAATTCTTTTCGTCTCTGGCTTTCCAGCAAAACAAGGCTGGAATACGAATCCTCGAGAAGTACGCAGATGGGAATAATAAATTGAGCTTCCATCCAGACACGGATGAATGGAAGGCAAATCTCCGATCTCCCATAAATCCAGTCTTTCCCTTGCAATTCCTTGTGGGAGGGGGGGCTAAAAAGTATTAAAAAATAATATAATAAGAGGAAATATAATTCATACTGGCTCTTTAAATTCACTGTTATGATATTTTTTTCTGCCATTCACAAGGTCGGTGATCTGCCTGAACACAGACATCACGGCTCGTCTTTCCAAGGTACACATGGGGATCCCACTGTAACTTTGGTGTTCAGCTAAGCAATGAAGCCAGTCTGATCTGTGCGACACGCAAAGAATAGCTGGAGCACGCTAATCAGGAGCTCAGAAACGCGTACTGGAAAACCCCAAGGCACCATCAGCGATTAGACACAAGCAAGCCCCCCCCCCATCAAGAAGGGGAGATCCGTCACATCCGATCCTGGATTATTTTTAAAAAATGACCGTATGGATCTCTGAGTCTGAACAAGACATATAGTTCCTTCCTACATGATTCACTGTCTAGATGTGAAACAAATCAGGATGACGGCAAAAAATAAATCAATGTCAGGTGAGCGACAGACATTGTGGCCTGGCCAGCATATAGGATATAACAAGCCACCCTGGCGATAGAATGGTATCCGAGGCTGAATAGAACACGATGAGCATCTCTACAGTGCAGTGATGGATAGACAACTTGCAGAACCTGCAGGAAGATATAGGAGCAGCTTTAGTGATCACATGACCAGCCACATAACCCTCAAATTCCTGCTCCCAACCATGAGGTTCTGATGGTGCAATAAGGTTACAGATCTCATCTACCTCCTCCAATGGGAGGCAGGGTAGTAGATACCATCTGGACTTGTCATCTTGGCCGTGAGGCACCTACTCCCAGCCTGGGTCCACAGGGCATGCCTGTCACGTACAGGTGGCGTGTGGAGCTCAGAACTGCATCCAGACGGCTTTGCGACCCGGAAAATCCCCAGACCTTAACCACACCGAGGACTCGGTAGGGAGTGACCAAGGAGGCAGGATCCACAGTGGTTTTACGACTCCAAAAGAGCTGGCACAAGTCCCAAGGAAATCCATCACGTAGACGGATGCTGCTGTTCTGTGGGACGGTCTCACTGCATACATCACTTCCTGAACACAGGCGGGAGCTCAGCATGCAGGGAGGCGTTCTGTAGTGCTGCTTAACCTGCTGCCGGCACCGATTGGGCACATTTGTAATGCTATCCGTTACGGGGCAGCTACATTACCTTGGACAGATGCCCCCCCCATTACAAAGTCATTTTTAATCTCTCCTCCACTCTTCCCTTGCTTCTCCACAATGTAACACCATGTAACACCTGTTGTAATATCAATACATAACATGATCATGTTAAAGGTTGGCCTGTTTGGCGCAATCGTGTCGAGTAGGACGTCACGTAGAAACTAAATTTAACCAAAACAAACTAGTGGGGGCGACCTGTGGCTCAGCGGATGAGGACATCATGCCTGTGATCAGAAAGTTGCTGATCCAAATCCCAGGGTTGGCAGAGTGATTCCACTGGTTTTTGGATAATAGCATCTGCAAAATTAAAAAATAAGCGCAAATAAAGAAAATGAGTCCCAGCGATATACAACAACACCCTGCACATATGTAATTTACACACAGTCCATATTTCAGTGTACTGGCCCCTTTGTAATACTCAGATAAAACTTGCACTCCAGGGTGGGATTAAGCACGCAGAACCTTCAAAATGCTTAACAAGGGGTCCCTGCTGCCGAGGGGAACATTTCTGGCAGCGAGCATTTGTTCCATCTTAAACGCCATAACGCCCTTTGGGCTTCCTCAAGCCAAAGCCACCAGCTCACCGTGCTCACTCAGTCCGGCCGGACCGGTGAGATGTGCGACTGTTTATGAGGAACATGAAAAAGGTTTTTAGCCACCAAGTGGCTGTTATAGCAGCATCCAATAACATGCTCTTGTTACAGACGGAGACGTACAATTGGCCGTTAGAGTCTCTGTCAAGCCCAAAAGGCACATTAAAGGACATGTCAACCTCCAGGAAGAATTTTATAGCCTACTGTCTATGAACACAAATCGATGTGCAGTCCGTTAATGTGTTAATAACAGGGGGGAGGCATAAGGAAAGGACTGTAATGTGCATCAATTTAGATTTTGACAATCATTTAAAAAAACAAAAGAAATTGACCACATTGGCTGCGTTTGCCTCTGAGATCCTCTTGTCTTCCTTTGAGATACGGTACGCTTTGCCCTTGCTGCTCATGTCCTTCACCAGCCCTCCCACCTCTGAAGTTTCCCACAACAACGAAACAGACTGGCTACTCCATACCCTGCCTCTCCAACCCCCGACCAATCACAGGGGGTCTACCGGGCCGGGTCCAATCACTGTCACTGTGGAGAGAGGCTGCCGATGACATCGTTACTAGTGCAGAACAGTTATAATCACATCCCATCAATATGGTTGACGCTCATTCTGCCAGCAAGCTCATTCCAGCCAGGGTCTGGGCAGAATCGCTTTTTATACATGGTTAGTCCCTCGTTAGACACTGACATATGTCAGCTCAAACTGCTTATTAACCGCACACTCCCCTTCTTTATAGGGGATCTCTAAAATGGTAATAGTGACCACATCAGCCATCCATTTCCCATGACTGCTTACCCAACGCAAGGTCGGCGTGAGCCTGGATCCTATCCCAGGAAGCACA
Source organism: Gnathonemus echidnorhynchus (assembly GCA_026776725.1). NCBI lineage: Eukaryota > Metazoa > Chordata > Actinopteri > Osteoglossiformes > Mormyridae > Gnathonemus > Gnathonemus echidnorhynchus. Next base: position 19,798,966 of record JAODJU010000138.1, on the reverse strand, counting down.
GTTCAGGGGATGGCCAAGATAGGATGTCAGGGCATTCCAGAGAACACATACACGCACACACACTCATGCACTCTACAGTGTAAACCCACAACGTAGGATGTGTTAATAGTTATGCTGAGTCTTTATAAATGACTAATTATGAAAACAGGGATGATCCACTTCGATAAAGAGCTGTTCTGTCTGTATTTTTAGCCTCACTGTCTCCACTAACTGCCTGGAATTTCCTTTAACTCCAGTTTGCTCATGAATACTGGCTCCCTCACTAGAAAAACCTACCAGAAAGGGAAAAGAAAACTACACAAAAAGTACGACTACATTCTGACATTTTCATAGCTTTAATTACAGCCAAGAAACCATTTTTGTATTCAGCCAAATCAGTTTATTTCTGTAGCATGTCTTAAAACAACAAATGATTGACCAAAGTGCTTTACACAGAATCAATTACACATATGACAGAAATTACCACAAATAAATGAAATAGATACATAAATAAAAAAGAAAAAAAACTTTCAAATAACAAAAGAAGACAAATACAGATGCTCACCCCCCCAAGAATGTTAGACGTCATGCATCATAGCAACACAGCAGTATCATTCTGTCTCTCTCTCTCTCTCTCTCTCTCTCTCTCTATATATATATATATATATCCTCCTGAGACCCCACCTATTCATTTATGTCGATTGTAGTGGACATTTTACTTTTGCATCTATCTTTTCACTGATGTTAGGAAACATATTTATTCCTGCACTAAAGAGTGAAATTAAAAATAAAAATAAATTTGAAAATATCTAAATTGTAAGATGTCTTATTTCCTCCAAAAATAAATAACCTACAATTGAAAGACACTTTTTCCCTTGGGTCTCAGGAGGATATATATATATATATACACACACACGTACAAACACACACATACAAACACACACACATCAATGCTTTTCTCTATGTTGAATGGCAAAGGAACAGGATTTGTGTTTTTTTTAAAGCTGCTCACAGGCGATTACATGGAGGAGTTACATTCTATTTGCAGCCCGTGGAGGGTAGAGCGGTCCTGGCCCTCGGGGACGGTGGCAGTCCTCAAACACACTTTAGCACTTTCTGAGAAGCATTTCCTAATAGCACAAACACTGTATCGACCTTCCAGGTCCTCAATCACAACTGCAAAGATTCCTTTTTGGAAGAATTTTAAAAGCACTTTACGCTAGAATACAATAACATTCACACAAATCTTTACTCACACATGTGTACATAAGACGGGATGGGCAGTACAATCAACTGACAAAATACTATGGTAAATGACATGTCCCCCTAAGCATTCAATGCAGTGGTGCCATGAGCAAAGGCTTCAGCCCTCTGATCAGCACTCTGCACTTATCCTTCCCATCAGGAAGGTCTCTCCAAAGGGAACATCCGTCATCTCCCTGAGTGCTTACGACGAGTCCTTCTGTCCACAGAATCAATTTTCTCTACAGCCGCCCAGGCTTTTTGAGGGGCGCGTCGCGGATGAGATACATTCACAGACGATTTTGGCTCATTCTCGGCTTCTTCAAGGTGCGAGGTGACAGCCCTCCCTGGAGTCGACCATCGGGTTGCTCAATAAAACACACAGGCAGGCGGAGAGCAAGCCATGGGGAGGCGGACGGCAGTAACATTCGACAGGTACTCCTGTCACTGTGCTTGTCAAAAGTTTTGTATCGTGTTGCCTCATTAGAGTAGGGAAACAATCAAACTCAGACCAATGCTACAGGAAGCGATGTAAAGTAGAGCCTAGCACTTTAATTCTCAAAGTGAGTGATGTGTACGGAATCCCTGGCTCTCAACCTGCTGCTACATAAACCAGAAGTCAGCATCCAGCGAGGGCTCCGCTATGACACCATCCGCACAGCTCTTCCCATCAGCCACAGTTCTGTGCAGTATGAATCATGCACTTCATTGCCTATTTACATTCCACAGGTCCTATTTCATGCGCTATGCCACTTCAGGTGATCTCCCTCGCCAAGCCGGCCTACATATGAAGACAGACCTGTGCATGGCTGTATTCTGACCCAGCATGGAATGAGCTTAATATAGCACTAAACGCCGACAGAATGCAGCAAACCATGGAACCAGTCACACCTGGCATTGTCGCGGCCAGCAGGCCGACTCCTCTCAGGGATTAAACGTTGCGGAAGCCAGCGGCATCACACTCGTCAGAGTGATAAACGGCTTCACGCAGAACCGTGACATCTTTCGGGGGAATGACGCTCAAGTACTTTGCACAATTTCTGCGCTTCCTAAATGCAGATTCCCGCTTAAGGTGTGCTTTGCCTGTTTCTTGAGACACTACTGAAAACCACACTACGCTGATGCAGTCCAGGTCAGGTTTCACTCATTTGTGCCGTGTTTGCATAATGGCGCCAGTGAACAAAGTGTGCTGGATTACCCTCAAAGAATAGCTTTGGAAAAATAAATTCATGATTTTGTGTCGACCAAGAAGTTGGACTAAATTATGCTTATATTTCTGCTTAAACTAGTTCCTACAAGATTCTGTTGGTGTTATTAATTTGAGTATTTCTTCTGATATTATATTCTACCATGTTTTGTATAGCTCTGGCTTCCATAACTATCTTGCACTTGTTACTGGTCATTCACAGGAAGCTCAGCCTAACAGTACTTGTATTGAAGTTGCTTCCTTGACAGCTGTATACTTGTAATATATTATCAGCCTCACTTGTACGTTGCGTTGGATAGTAACATCAGCTAAATAAATAAATGTAAAAGGGCCAGAGGGCTGTAAATGTTCTTCTCCTGGGGGGCTGTAAATCCATGAGGATGCCTCGTCGCCCTCTAGTGCTCCAAGCAGGGAACTGCACTGTGGCAACAGGGCGATTCTCCACACAAAGTCTCTGCTAAAAGGTGATTCTGCTAAAAGGTGATTCTGGGGACACTTGAGGTCGTATGCAAAAAAAAAAAAAAGAAAGAAAAAACTCAATATCTCCCCCCCAACTCATCTTCCCCCGACAGTAAAACTGTTCAAGGGCCCAACATTGAAATCACTCTGTTGTACCAATATTTTAATCAATAAGTCTAAATTAATAATATCAACTAAAAGAATTTAATAATCACAAGTCTTTTATTTTCAGAATACACAAATAAATCAGATTTGTTGTTGCATCATGCTATATAATCAGCTGCCCTTGGGGCCCCCCTGCCAGCTCAGGACCCCTGGCTATTGCCAGCCTTGCCTGTCCTGTCACTACACCTCTGACTCTGCTTTCACATCCGACTGGCGTAGAGGCGCACCCCCCACCCCCCACCCTCCACGCCCCCGGTAATGACTGTCGTGCTGTGGGTACCTTCCCCTATGCAGGCGAAGAGGCAGGGGACAGCAACAGCTGGTGACCCTGAGAACAGACCTCAAAGAGGCCTGGGAACACCAGCTGCAAGCAACATGCTAAGCACAAGGAGCCAAGCTGAACTGCTTCACGTTAACGGGGTTTCCTGTATCCCTTATTAAAAACAGGCAACGGAGGACGGCAACACTGCCAGTGCTGCAAACAACCCACAAGTAAGAGTAACAGGAGGGATGGCGGAGCTGGATGGACGTCACTGAGCTAGTGAGCTGGACCAGGCTTGAACTGGCCAGAAATGAACACTGTTCCAATGGTGCCACCCATTACAGGGGAGAAATTAATAAGACAAAGAATCAATCGAAACATTCTCCTTCCTGTTCCTTTTGTTTCACTTTGGAGGCTATAAATCCTCAAGATTGCCACCGACATTTAAAGATCTGTGAGCATTTATGACACTGTGCACTTGCTGTGTGTGTTTTTTTTTTTTTTTTTTTAATAATCACAGACGGCAAGAAAAGCAAATCATACTGACAAGCCAAAGAATATTTTATTCTTGAAAAAATGACAGCATGATGTCAAACTTTATTACCATATACCCCAAAGTGAACCCCATTAAAATTTATTAGCTGGACTGTACAGGAAATTAATTCACCAGTAAAAAGAACTGTAATTTTAAAATGATCTGGAAATAGACATATTGCTACAGGAAACCTCCCATTGAATACAATAAAAAAATTATCAAAAAACTTTAATCATGTATGATTTGCACATATAAGTGCATGGAAAAAATGTATGGATTTTGGTTACCAGAAATTACTACTAGCCCACAATGACACAACGGCTGACCCAACAAGACATGATATCACCCCTAATGCATTTGTTCACCACGTTCCTTTAACTACTGCAAGCATATGACTCAAACCCTGATGACCCAGAATTCTTTCATGAATTATTTTCATTACCTAATGCATTTTTCAAGCTGTTTTATTATAGAAAGAGACAAGTTTACTCAGCAGCAGACAATTCAAACAACTTTTCTCACACAGGAAACTGGTTTCCAGTAACATTCTCAAACAGGAAAAGACAATCTTGTCTTGGCAGACTAGCTAAAATACTGCTTGCCAGTTCATTTTCCCACAAGAATGTGTTCTAACCAATAATTCACTAATATCCTACTCAATTATCCAGTGTTTCCCAACCCAGTCCTCAGGGATCCCCAGACAGACCACATTTTTACTTCCTCCCATCTCTGAGCACCCTTGGAACAAATAATCAAGCAATCAAGAACGCCGAATAGCTGGTACAGGTGTGTTGGGAGCTGGGAGGGAGCAAAAATGTGGACAATATATGTCACACCCACAAAAATTAAACCACAATCAGATCACACTCAAATACGTCACTGGTCAGGAATAAAGACTTCAGCTCATATTGGAAAAGAGAACAGGCATCCTTTATGGAAAGAAAAGACTCACCTGAAATTCCACCCAAAGCTTCGCTGGGAAACAGTAAGTGTGGGCATTAAATTTGAAAGCAAAGAGAAGCCGGCCTGGAACAAACACCCTACAGAGAGCACATACTGGGCTAGAAAAAAAAGCTATTTCAGCTGGATTACCTGTTTGATAAGAAAACTTACTGTAAAGTCAGGCATAATCACATGGAACACACTGGCAAAACAGGAAAACATTTTGCATATCTACTCAAACATATCAAAGAACAAAAAAGGATAATTTCTACAGTAAAGGACTTAGCGGGGAACACCGTACAGGACCTAAAAGTTGCAAATGATGAAAATGCAAAGGAACAAAATTCATCAGAGACCGACGTGTTTATTTTTTCCAAAAATGTAACTTCTCAAACTTACATCAATGGCAAAAGACATTGATAAACCAGTTAAACACACATCACAAAGAGCTCCTGGCCAGAAACCCTACTATCTATGTCATAAAGCATGAAGGATACCTTGAGATTACCACCAACACTGACTTCTGGATACTTTCAGAATAACTAGAAATGGTGATCTACAACTAATTAAAGATAAGTTCAAGCACATCACGAAATTCTCAGAATAATACGTAGTAACTCAGACATACACACTGACAAAGACTAATTTGTCAGAAGCCTTTATGCAAAGCAAAATCCAACTGAGAAAGCAGGGGCAGCCTGAAGTTAAGGGCCTTGTTGAAGGGTCAAACATTGAAATCACTCTGCCGACCATGAGATTTGACCCAGCAACCTTCCGATTGCAAGACTAACCCACAGAGCTACACACTGCCCTCTTGCCACCACTGACAGCTACTCTCACATCCCCTAGACATGTCCTCCGGTGTACCTTCCAGTGAGAGTCTACCACCAAAGTATCAGTTCACCTGAAATGCAGAATGTCAGCCTCCCCACTTCTGTGCTCACTAGAAAGCTGACCAGAAAACTATACAAAAAGTACGACTACATTCTGACATTTTCATAGCTTTAATTACAGCCAAGAAAACCATTTTTGTATTCAGTCAAGTCAGTTTATTTCTATAGCATGTCTTAAAACAACCAATGATTGACCAAAGTGCTTTACACAGAATCAATTACACATACGACAGAAATTACCATAAATAAATAAAATAGGTACATACATAAATAAAAAAGAAAAAAACAAAACTTTCAAATGATACAAGAACACAAATACAGATGACCTCTAAACCTCAGCAAATAGGTGGAAAACTGGAGAACACCTCCCAACACAACAGCTGAATCTGACAAAAATCACATATTACAGAAAAACAGCCTCACTAAAAGACCACACATATCATTCCCCATTAATACATACAAACTGAATGGTTAACACAGATTTATTCATTTTTATTTTCTTACTATACTGTGCCATCAGATGCAGTGGTCACACTGTTTCCTCTGCACTCCTCTAAGCATTTTGCATACATCTTTAATTTAAAAAGGTAACAGAGTCTCACCAAGACGGATCTCAAAGACGACATATGGACTCTCTGCAGGACAGGCTCAGCATGGTTACCAAGCTATAAATCATATACTGTACACAAATTACGCAGCAGAAGTGGTCATTCAGACACTATCACAGGTGATAAAAAGCTTTCGTATAAACAAAACTCAGTCTCATTGTACTGCAGTGTCCTTTTAGAATTTCTGCAGAAAGATTCCAGAACATCAGACTCCATAGCTATTACCTTCCAAAGCTAACAAGAGGCCTTTTTAAATTCCACATATACAGCACAACATTTTAATGGATAACGAAAAATCGCTCCTAAGACTGTCACAGCAGCCACACACCCAAGCAAAGAAGCATGGGATGTTCCTACTGCAGTGAAGCAAACCACCCATGGAGGACACAGGTTGGCCATGTGGACCCCAGGATCCCAGTGAGGCACCGAAGACTGCAGGGTGTCAGACTTAAAAGTGCCTTAAAAACGCTGAGAAAAAACTTCTTTAGGAATATCAAAAAACTTGCTGCTTTACTTGTTTTAATTTACTATTGAGGAACAATACAATTCCAGCCAATAATTCATATTTTCCTTCAGAAATATTTTGGATTCCAACTCCACCAAAAATATTAAAGACTCCTACGCTGGTATTTTTAGTCTAGATAAGCTTGCACTGCAGTCTACAGCAAACTGAGCCACACTACTTTAACAGCTGTGACCTTAAATTACTGTACAACAGCCTGATTTAAGGGCAATATCAGTACACCCGAAATCCTCAAGGGAATTAATATTGGTAAGGGGTTACTGGATCAGAGCACCACAGTGATTCCGTGAGCAGCAGTGGACTGGGGGTTCAAACCTTACCTCAGGTGCTGGTGAACCCATTACACAACCTAAGGGCGCCACCTTCTGAGGGGTCACTGACATAGCAACTGCTAGTGCAGCGCACACTCTCTGAAGGTAGAGCTTGGTAGGGTGCCACACGGTCTGTGCGTGGGATTTAAACATTCTCCCCATACAGTGTAGTTTTCCTCCAGTTACTCCACACCCCCGCAGCTGGGGGAATGGGTAAAATTATTCGTAGTGTGTGAATGCCTCTCCTGTACTGCTGCATGAGGTAGGCCCAGGACACCCCTGTGAACCCTTTCCAGAGAAATCACTAAAACTGAATGTTTGAACTGGAAATAAAGTAAACCATCACACCAATAGCCTGATCATATAAGAAAAAGAAAAACTACAGAAACTAGTCAGAAACTAGAAAAAAACGTCAGATGCTGACTTTGATGTTGTTTGTGGCAGTGATATACCTTTTGCTTGTCTGGCAGTGATATACCTTTTGCTTGTCTGGCAGTGATATACCTTTTGCTTGTCTGGCAGTGATATACCTTTTGCTTGTCTGGAAGAAACACTTGTGCACTGGGCATGTGTGCTTGTCAGAGTCTGTAATCACTGCCTCACCGCCAACAAGGCTGGGTCCAACAATTCATTTGTTAATGGGGTTTATTACCGCTGTTAATAAACTGGGCACAAATCAGGCTGGACTCGCCATTTTGGCTGTTTATGTCCGCAGGTCTGCATTACATTATCGTAACGGGGCTCCTCTGTAGCCAACGGCTGGTACTGCGAGTTCACTTCCACAGCCACCACATCCCGCTAGAACTAAACCGAAAATAAAGACACTTTTACATATAATGAGATAAACAATCACTGCATTGCAACAAAAGGAGTAATGCTATTATAGAATGATCCTTTTCACCTTAAATTAGATAGATAGAATCAGAAAAACTTTATTGATCCCGGAGGAGATCGATCGATCGATCGATCGATAGATAGATCGATAGATAGATAGATAGATAGATAGATAGATAGATAGATAGATAGATAGATAGATAGCCTTTATTGTCCTATAAGGATATTTGTCTTCAAAGTCTGTTCCAATACAAACACATTTTAACATGTTAAACATGTTAGGCACAGATACATAAAACAGCACACATAAACATATACACACAATATACACACAATTAGTAGCGGAGATTCAACGGGTACAAAATTAATGTGGCAAGTTAAGTGCAGCAATGGCAGTAGGGACGAAACTCTTGCCAAAGTGAGCCCGTTTCCATTTTAAATTAATTTAAAAGGCATTAAAATTAGAGCATTATACAGTCTATCCAACACTCTACATAATCTTGATATTTATTTATGAGACATACAAATGAGGAGAGCTTGGGATCAGTGAGAAGGTCAGCTAGGATCCAGCATCTGGAGCATTTGGGGTTAAGGGCCTGCTAAAGAGCTTAGTGCCAGGCCTTTCATTACCTAATGCAACCCTTAAAATACTGTATACTGAGTGTATAATAAACTGCAATCTAATGGGGGCTAAATTCTCCTAAACACTCCCATCAGCTTCCACAGGGCCCTACTACAGAGCAGGTATTCACAACCTTAATGCTATGAATGAGGTTATTAGGAAACTGGAGCGATGTCTTCAGGTTTCACTGAGATGTTTAACATACTCGACTCAACGCGCCTCCGACGCAGACAAACTTAAGACTATTTCAGCTGTTGATCGCACCAAAAAAGTAACGACCATAAAACAAAACAGCTTGGTTCATCCGTCCAGATCACAAGGCAAGCAGAGTGCAAGCAAGGTTTTCCCAACTTTTCTCTCTCTCTCTCACACACACACACACACACACACACACACACACACACACACACACACACCAGTCTCCATCGACATGATTCATCCAGGAGGCTGGTATCTGACTGGTGCTGCACCATTGGGGTCCGACCGCAAGCCCCGTCACACCCGGAGCCACCTGCAGTCGTGCAGCGATGGTGCTTTAAAAGGTGCCAATGGCACCGCTGTCACCCGAACACCAGGACGGCCCCGTCACAAGAGCAAGCGAATGAACCTCCATGGGGGCTGAGGCCTGCACTCCAATGTAAAGTTCGACGACTCGACGGTTATAAATAGCGACTCTGCGAGGCTGCCTGGTGTGACAAGGCGCTCCTTTAAAGGACCACGCTCACCCTCTGCTTGTATTACTATTAAACATCACGCCTAAATGTGCTATGAAACATTCGTTACATAACCAATTCCAACACCATACGACTACAAAACGGCAGCCTGAGTGCTGTGCAGCTTTGCATTTAACAGAATTTACGATTTTAAAAAATGTGAGATGTCGGGTATGAGAATATTTTCCAAAACAAATAATGTCTGACAATTTTTCATATTTGTAAAACTAATACCTGAGGTGACCGAGATCAGAAGATCTAATTAATCATAACTGTGCTGTTTGCAATAATGAAGATGAATTGGGCGTCTGTGAGAGATTATGTACTTGCAGAAACAGGAAATATTGCTGAGCAGAGCTTCCAATTCCAGTGTCTATGGTAAGGTTCACAAAATATGGGGCTGCTGGCTGCTTCCTCAGAAAAAAACTATAACAAAACTGAGCATTTTTCGCTTTCCTAGACAAGGCGATTTGTCTGCTTAGGATTAAAATGAGGTTATGTTCATGAATATGACAAATAATATCTCACAATAATGCAAGGCCTACCACTGCGGGCGGCTCTATGGATAAATATTTTTCACAGTGTTTTCCGGGTATTCAAGGTTCACATCTATACCAATCAGCCATAACATTAAAACCACCAACAGGTGAAGTGAATAACATTGATTATCTCAGTAGTTGTCAAGAGTGCCATTGTATATTGGACAGTCAATTCTTGAAGTTGATTACTGGAAGCAGGTAAAATGGGCCACCGTAAGCATCCGAGCGACTTTGGTCAAATTGTGATGGCTAGGCTGGGTTAGAGCATCACCAAAAGGGCAGGTCCTGCATGATGTTCCTGGTATGCAGTGAGCAGTACCTACCAAAAGTGGTCCAAGGAAGGCCAGTCGGTGAACCAGTGATGGCTCGCTGATGCACATGGGGAACAAAGGCTAGCCTGTCTGATCCGACCCCACAGGAGAGCTACTGTAGCACAAATTGCTGACAAAGATAATGCTGACTGTGACAGAAAGATACCAGAACATAAAGGCCAAGCCCCATATGCAGCTGGTTGCAAACCATGATGTAATGAGTAACTGCAGAAAGGTTAGAGTGCCCATGCTGACCTCTGTCCACCACTGACGGCACCTACATTGGGCATGTGAGCGTCAGAACTGGACCATGGAGCAATGGAAGAAAATGGCCCAGTTTGAAGAGTCACATATTCTGTTACACCATATGGACAGTCATGGTGCATATGCGATGTTTTCCTGGGGAAGAAATGGGACCAGGATGGGGTATAGAAAGAAGGCAAATCAGCAGAGGTGGTGTGATACTCTGGGCAAAGTTTTCCTGGTACTGGAATTCAAGTAGATGTTACTTTGACAGGTAACACCTACCTAAACATTTCTGCAGACCATGAACACCCCTCTACAGCAACGGTATTCCCTGAAGATAATGGCCTCTTTCACCAGGATAATGCACCCTGCCACACCCCAAAAATTGTTCAGGTTAGGTTTGAGGATCATGAAAAAGAGTTCAAGGTGACTTGGCCTCCAAATTCCCCAGATCTCAATCTAATCGAGCATCTGTGGGATGTGCTGGACAAAGTCTGATCCATGAAGGGGCCACCTCACAACTTACAGGATCTGCTGCTAACGTCTTGGTGCCTGACACCACAGGACACCTTCAGAGGTCTTGTGGAGTCCATGTCTCAGGGGTCAGAGCTGTTGTGGGGGCATGAGGGAAACCTACACAATATTAGGCAGGTGGGTTTAATGTTACAGCTGATTGGTGTATATAAATGCTTACATACATACAGTTCTTGGCAAAACATAATTTGCAGATGAAAAGCTAGTTTTATACCTAAGGCTAAACACAACATAAACTGGTTTTGCATAAGTAACAAATTATTTCTCTGCTTTTCAGATTTGCATATTATTTTCCATGATCGTTCGATTCTCTCCATTTATTTGTTTCTACAGTAATCCCACCAAAAAAAAAAAAAATCAAAAGGATCACCACATCAGTCTTGAGGAACAACTGCCAAACTTACCATCTTTTAACAGGTAACTTTTATTTAGCCAAAGAGAAGCAGTTACAGTGGGACTGGGAGGCTGTAATCCTGTAGAATGCCAGTCTAAAAAGGATGCATCTTCATCATTGTGCATGTGTCTGTGTACGCATGTTCATTCACGTAAATCACCCTGAGGTCTAGCATTACACAGTCAAGATCTATCTGGTGCTAACCTGCTAAATTTAATACATTTCCATAATATGGATGCCAAATGCTTTCCAAGTCGGGGTTGTGACGCATCTCTGGCGTCACCCGCCTCAAATGTGACCATAAAGCACCTGCAAGCTGCCCTACCTCCACAGTTTAAGCCCCTAATGCAATTAGCGACTGCAAGCGCCAGAGGGAAGACGGTTTGTGGAGTAAGAGATGGACTGTGGCTCTGGGCTGCCGTGGATCAGGACGACTGATGAGCAGATCAAACGCATGGCGCCTGAAACCTGCCAGTCACTACGCTTTAAGCACAGCTGAGGAAATTAAACCGAAACGAAAAACAAAACGCGGGGAGTGTGCATTTAGAACAGCAATGTTCCCACTTCGGTACCTCAGTTTGGACATGATCTCCCAGCCGTCATGCTGCCTGTTCTCCTCACACCTCAGTAACAAGGCCTGCTGCTGAAGTGAATGACTGTGATGGTGTCAGGAGTCTGGAAAGAGAGACCAGGAACCACTTTCTAATCAGTCCAGTTCTGACAGTTATCACCTGTTCCCTCTACCAACCTGCACAGCGAGCTAATGGAGGAAGAGAGTGCTGACTGGATCAGTGATGTAAGCTTCTTAAAAGGAGCAAGATAAACGGGGAAAGATTTGCAAGATTTTGGGGGGGCCGTCCTCACACGTCCAAGCAGGCAACAAAGCCTCTGATCCTTAACGGCGAAATGTTACAGATGTACCATGCATCTTTGTGAAATATCCTTAAGGTCCAAATGAACTTTTATAGCCTCATCATAAAAAATAAAAATTAAAAACTGGACACTGACACAAGTTTGCCTGCCAGGTACAGGATATACATATTATTTGGTACCCGGAGGTTCATGATACAATGTAATGCGCTTTGGCGACTTAACTAATAGATCAACAGCCACTTGATCCTCCCTGCGAAGGGGCCCATCAGCCCTCCACAGGGCCCCTTGTTGCTATAGTTCTGCCAGTGCACTAGATATACATAGTAAATACAAATCATACCAACCCCCAGTACCAAGATCAGCAATAAAATTTCTAAAAATGAACAGAATGAGATTTAAATATTAGCACACAATGTTGCATTTAAAAAGTCATTATATGTTGGATCAGCCATTAGTTTTCACAGTGATTGCAATATAACTGCTTTCTACTTTTTGATATGTACCGGTGAAACATTTTTAAAATTATCACAATAACTGTAGCATGACAAGGTAATTAACAACTTCAGCTGGCAAGATGCGTTTTTGTTTTCAAAACTTTATTTTACCGCCCAACAAAATGTATGTTTCTGATACACACATGGAAATGGCCGAGATGCCAGTCCGTCACCGGGCACAGAGCCGGGAACCCTGGGTGGGACTCCTGTGCCACGATTCTGCAAAGAATCCTCCATCTCTGACCTTCATTATGCTTTCTGACCTGCAGGAGAGCCACAGATACCGGCCAGGAGATGGAGGCGACACCAGGATCACCTTCACAAAATCAGGCAAACCAACAGATTTAAACAATACGGAACATTTTCCACTACTGTGGTAGCTAGATGTTGAGCACGTAAGGGTGACTGTATAGGGACGGCTGCTACACAAAAATAAAATGAATATAAATAAATAACAGCATACTGGCCCAAATCCCAGGAAGGACCCTGCCAACATGCCAAGCTGCAGCATCACATCCAGCTGTACAAACGGGCAAAATTGTAATTTGCTTTAGATAGAAGCAACAGCTTAGCGCCTAACCGAGACGTAGACGAGAGGCTCCTGGCGACCCTCCAATCAGCAGAGCAACGGGGAAAAACTGAGAAAAGATTCATAGCTGAGCAAAGGCAGCACTGACAGTAACAAGAGTCTGCTTTTTATGACTATATCTGCACCAGTGCTGTAGACTGGCAACCTCTATTCAGTGCTGAAAGTTCTAAGAATCTGGGATGAGGATCCATCAACATCAATATTAACATTATATTCTTATATATTAATATTATATTCTTATCCGCAAAGGGCCGGTGTGTTTGCGGGTTTTCACTGCAACTCCCTAATTAGATTACTAATTAGAGGACTGATTGGCTGAAAGAGTCCTCACACCTGGGTTTGAACAGCTGACCTACAGGTTATCCAAAAAACCTGCAAACACACTGGCCCTTTGCGGATAAGATTGGCCACCCCTGTCCAAGATCATGAGTGTGCTATTTTTTATGGGAAAAGAGGGGAGAATACATTACTCCATTATATCCACTGTCACTATATCTACCAGTGGAGAAACATGATGTAATTTCCCTTTTATGTGATAGGTTTATATCCGTCTTATCCTGTAAGTCGCAGTTAGCCTGAAAACTACACCACACAGTACAGGGCACTGTGGATGGGATGCCAGTCTACAGCAAATCACACAGTGCAAGCACTTTGAGTTTGGTCAATTGGCATCACTAATGTCGTTGCAAACCTGCATGATACAAAGAGAACATAAAAACTCCACACATACAGGGGCAGCAATCGAACCCTGAATGTGTGAGGCAACAGTGCTAACCACCAAGCTACTGTAACTTTAACCATAATCAACCTTCGATGCATTTTAAAGACAGATTAGAGAAAACATACAGAGGGCACACATTGGCGCTTTTCCATTAGCATACAGGAACTGAGCAGCACCGCAAAGAGACATTAGTTACAGCGCGGTTCCAGGTCACTTCAGTTTTCCACTACAGGTGGGTCGGCTCGGAAAAGGGGCTGCCAGGTTTGGAGAGCGAGTGTCGTAAAACTGAAGAGACACTTATTCACGCGGTGTACATGATTTCCCATGTGCTAATTTCCTAATTTTAACATCTCTGAGAATCGCCATGTTATGTTAGCATCAAATGCTAGCGGAATTAGCATTCACTTGAGTACATTTGCATTATAAATCAATTCTGTTCAGCTGTTCTATACTTATTGTACTTATTAAGCAGGAATATAGAATATATGCTTTTTCCTTCGGATAATCCATGCATAGAACACTGGTATCTCCACACATTTCAACCAATCAGATGGTGGTGAGGCAACCAGCTCAGTTTGGCTACGCTTTTAGCCCTGCTAGTAAGCAGGGCCCTGTCAGCGTGGTTATGGCTCGTATACTTGACAATGGAAAACCGCCAGTAGTTTGCAGCTCGGTTCTCGGTAGCCATGGAAAAGTGCCATTAGATCCGGTTTATGGAGTCATGAGAAGCATCTGTACCAGGGCTCTCCATGGTGACACCAGCACCAGTGAAGTGCCTCTGCTTGGAGTTCATGCATAAGCGCAGTGGCTACACTGGAAAACACCAGAGGCATCTCTGACTCTTGGATCAAGCCCCCTGTGCCTCAGGTCGGTTTTTTCTCCACACCTCCTCATTGTCTATTGATCTCCCTGTGTCCAAATGCCAGGTTGGTCATTAGATCAGCTTCATCTGAAGCCCGAGGGTGCAGATGGGGGCCCTCACTCCTAACACCCACACGGCAGGAAACTGTAGACATACTCCTTGGGGCTAAATGCCAATGCTAGGATGGGATGGAGAACTACAGACCACTTCTGTGCAGAGCAGACAATGGGGCTTACAGGCTTAGCCTCTGAATGAAACAATGGAGTGAGAGGGAAAGCAGAGTATGGGGTCCGGGCTCCCCGAGGCTTCAGTGGCATATAATCACTGCAAACCGCATCTGGATTATGCACAAAGAAATACTTTTGCAAAGAAGCCATGCTTACGGGCCCCAAGACCTGCAGGATTTCCCAGAGGAACATTCTGGAAGCTGGAGCAGATCTATGAATTAGTTCCCAGGTCACTAATCTGCACAATGATGCCAGAAAGTGGTAATGGGCAAATAGAGAAGAATAAATACAGGATGAGAAAATTAATTGTAATTAAGAAAAGAAAGTGAAAACAAATGTCTACATTTCAATCACACAAGCTGAATCAAGAGAGGGGTCACCCAGACAACATACAGTATTTATAGATCTTGGAGAGAGGTGAGGAGCATGCACTGATACAGTGTGTAAGGAGCATGCACTGATTACAGTGTGTAAGGAGCATGCACTGATACAGTGCGTAAGGAGCATGCACTAATACAGTGTGTAATGAGCATGCGCTGATTACAGTGTGTAAGGAGCATGCACTGATACAGTGTGTAAGGAGCATGCACTGATTACAGTGTGTAAGGAGCAT
>JAODJU010000138.1:19764625-19780575 GCA_026776725.1 Gnathonemus echidnorhynchus | reverse complement strand
TGTAATTAAAATACCTAAAAATGAACAGTAATCAGTTACTCTACTTTTTCAGTGGAAAAGTAATTTAATTACAGTAAACCCAACACTGACTACTAATAATGAAAAAATGTATTGATTATGTGCTTTTTTCTTTCAGATAATCCACGTATAGAACACTGCTATCTCCATGCTTTTCGACCAATCAGCCGTGGTGACACAAACAGCTTGGTGTGGTCATGCTTTCAACCCTGCTAATGAGCAGGGCCATGTCAACCCGGATATGGCTCAGGTATGACTCCCATAATTTACAATGGAAAACCGTCTCTTTGAGGTTCAGCTCGGGCACAATTTGGTTCTTGGTGGCAGTGGGAAAGTGCCATTTCAGCGCAAATGTTTTCATAAACTGGTCCTGTGGAAATGAGCAGCACCTATTGCTACAGATGAAATCTGAAATATCTCTTTTATGAAGCAATCAGGGCGTTTTCTTATGAACCGCTGTCTAAGATGTATTTTCAAAGAGAGATGTCAACAGTATGCTTCAGTTTATCAAAAAAAATGCCTAAGTGAATTTAATATTGAGAGGAGATTAAATGCCCTTTCATTTCCCAGTGCGGGGGGAATGTGACAAGGACTTTTCTCATCTCTTTTAATAAGCAAACACAGATAAAGGCACAATACGATGATATCTATGTCTTTGTTCATAAAATTTGTTTTCGGTTATGTGACCAGAGGTGAAAAGTTCAGGTTCATGAAGTACAAATCCAGACTAAGATTTTGTTCCAATCAACTAGTTGAGTTCTCTGTGAATGTGAGTCTTTATACTCAAGTGGTTGGTTGAGAGAAAATCTTGGTCCGGATCTGTACATCCAGAGCTGGAGCTTTCCACCTCTCTATGCAATAACACGGATCTGTACATCCAGAGCTGGAGCTTTCCACCTCTCTATGCAATAACATGCAAACAGAGCTGTCGCCTGTCCATGCACTGGGTCCTGGCCATCTCGGGCAGAGCTGAACGTCTTACTCATGCTAAAATGGAACACGGGTCGTGCTCCTCACTTCATTAGGTGCCTCTTACCTGACAGCGAGAGAGAGTGAGAGAGAGAGTGAGAGTGAGAGAGAGAGTGAGAGTGAGAGAGGCAACAATAACAACTGATCAAACTCGGCTGGAAAAAATAAAAAATAAAAATAAAATATTTGTTGGGGAAAGATAAAGATAAAGAATCTTGTATTTTTCGGCAAAAGACCATGAAGATCAGAAGGACTCTGTTCTGCAGTTTGGGATTAGCTCCCTGCAGCTAATACGACACTAATGGTTGTGTTTTTCAGACACAAAGACTTGGCAAATGCGTATTTGGAGACTTAGAGTATCTACATGTAAAATGCGATATATTGTTACTATTTCAGTACTCAGCGTTGCCTCTCATTTGAAACAAACACAGTTTGAAGCCAGCAATCCATGTAAATGACGGATATTTGGAGTGTGTGAAAACACTGAAAGGCTCGGGCTACACAAACAAATGAATGTAAGACATACTGACACACTGATCTGAGGACAGATCTGAAGTCGCAGCTGAAGGCTGCAGAGTAGGATTAGTATGGGGCCCTCACCCAGACACAGCACACTACACAAAATGATGATACCTTTAGAGTAAAAGACAATATTTGAAAAAGAAATTACAAAATTACAGTACACCACATACGTAGGGTTTCCACTGTCTGCAATCTGATTCTTTCTAAGGTATTATATCAACCCAGCCTTCAACAGCTTCAGCACCTTCTATATTTCGCAGAGATCGCCAATCTAAACCCACTCCAAATATCATAATTTCAGAAATCATGCTTTATTTGCAGACGTACAAAGACAAAGGAATGCTTCTTTTCTCATGTTCCACCTTGTGCTCCTTTGATACACACCTGCATAGCATTGAGGGTAAAGCCTGGGGTCCAATCAAAGGGCACCCAGCACCTCAGCAGGATTTCAGCTGGTTAGGGGCCTCGCTCAAGGGCCCAATGGACATGTGACTCTTTTGCTGAGGTTGGGATTCAAACCGTTGACTTTCTGATCACAGGCACAGTGGCCTAACCAGCTGAACCCAAAATCATGGCACGGTGAGCAAGACCTTTGCAAAACCAATGAGTAGAATTACCTCTTCCACAAATGAGAGCTTCTGCCTTTGCCTGCAGATCTAATGAGAGCCACCAGTGCAGTGATCTGATCGAAATGATTCGATTAATTAGGAGCTAATGCAACCACTGTCATCAGCACGAAGGAGTTGGGAGTGTAGTCAGGGTTCTAAATGAGTCAGCATGACACTCTGCCGCATCGAGTTGTACAATTATTCTCCTGAGGTACCGAGCAATTTCCAGGCATCCATCTCAGGACAGCTTCCAGAAATAGGATAAAAACCTCAGAACAAGCCGGAAGCTGCATGGCACAGACACAGAGGCAAAATGCCACCATTACAGCCTTAAAGGTACTTAATATGATACACCATCATATAACTATAACTGCTTTGTACATAAAAAAATGCCGAATATAATAATAGCTGGTTTACTTGGGTGAAAATTAGTTATAGTGGACTGGGGGTGTTCATTATTTGAGTGGGGGTGTTCATTATTATTATTATTTTGCTTTATGATTAGGTATCTGGAAGAATGCAAAGCAAAGCAAAACTTGTTTGGTTAGAGAAGTCACGTGGTAGTCAGTTATAAGTTTGACTTAACTGGGTAGGATGTATATTAGACTTAATTGTCCAGCCTACCTGTGCATTTCTGCAGTAGAATATTCTACTGGAGAAATTCAGGCGCTTATTAAAGGCCACTGCAGACCTGCCTTGTACTTTTGTGCTACATGAGCCCAGGTGTGGCTCCCTGGATGCTTTCCCTGGTGAACTAGCCAGGCGAAAGGCGGAGCGACGCAGGGTTTCCACCGTCTGCAATCTGATGCTTTCACCAGCATAGCTGCCAGCCAGTGTCTATACTACTATATCAACTCAACCTTCAATAGCGTCTGCAGGCTCTATATTTGGCAGGGGTCACAAATCCAATCCCATTCCAAACATCATAAAATAAGACAAAATTATCATGACAATATGCAAAGTCCAGCCCCTGAAATCAGTTTAGAATCCTTTCACATATTAAATATTTAAGAGGCCAACAGTTATGAATGAACATAACCCATAAATATATTAAATATGCAGGTATCCCTCTGTTGTACCATTTCAGATGTGCTCAGTATCTGAGTAAAGTGGAAATTCCCTCTGAAGTCTAACAAAATGCAAAAAAAGACAGCATCCTGGATATCTACATATATTCACTGAGCACTATATATAGACGCCTGTTGGCATGGCAACAGCTCTGTTTGTTTGAGTCACAGAGCGCTAATGTGATATTTTAGTATGTCTCATAAAAGCGGCGTTTGAAACATTGTACCTCCATAAACTGCTTGGTGGAAAGCGGGGAGCATTGACGCACCGTTACACAATGACCAGTTATCTCTGCAAACCACCACGTCCCGAGAGCCGTTTGTACCATTGATGGTGTCTCATGTAATGAACATGGGGTTAAACTACAGGATGGCACATGGAAGCAGTTGTGTACATTCGTGCTTTTCCTCCGCCACTGAAAAGAAAGTTTAATTTCCTGAACGTGGATTAAAGTGTACTACTTGGAACCTTCAAAGCTTTCAGGACATACTGGAAGGATGAGAGACCTAATCTGTGGTTATCTTTACTCAGCCATTGTTTTAAGCACTAATTCTTTTCTCACTGGAAGTACAAAAATGTCTTTGACTGATTAACTAGATACACTGATAACAGACAGCCATCGCCACCCTGACCAGGGATCAAATCAGCGTTTCCACATTCTGGCAAACTAACCTGGCAAGAAGAAAAGACCTCTGAGCTAAAGAGCCAAGCAGCTAGCTCACGGAACCAATCAAATTCCTCTCACAATTCCAGTGAGTGATGTCACCACCACAGGGGGTACAAACACTCAATCAGCCTGGAAACATGTGCCTTGTAAACGTGACCATGATCTTGTTAAGCCCCGCAGCATACACACAAATCCAAGTCCTCGGTCCCAGGTGTTTGTATCCCTGGGAATTATGGCTTAAAAAATATATTTGCGACCAAATTAACGAAAAAAAATTAGTTCCCTATACTGTACCAACAGAGCAGCGCTTGGCTATAGTTGGCTGTTCCTTGTTGCTTTCTGTGCCGAGAAAATCACGGATGATGAATAGCATCTGGCTTTGGGGGTCGAGCAGCGATTCTGAAACCTAACCCTGGGCAGGTTCAG
Organism: Gnathonemus echidnorhynchus; assembly: GCA_026776725.1. NCBI lineage: Eukaryota > Metazoa > Chordata > Actinopteri > Osteoglossiformes > Mormyridae > Gnathonemus > Gnathonemus echidnorhynchus. The sequence goes on along the minus strand of JAODJU010000138.1, from coordinate 19,776,297 downwards.
TGCCACGGAGAGGCTCACCCACGCACTCTGCCCCCCCCCCCTTTAGTAGAAACCTGTGGAAAGAGTGATTCCAAATACCATCTCCGAGCCCAGAGCCCAGAACAGCGGCACCGCAGACCTGAGAATGGCACAGGCCTCCGTTATCTAAACGGGATCAGGCCCGGGCAAGCAGACCATCTGACACAGCACCTGACCAAAAGGGGAAGTGTATTCCTGGACATACAGCTTTACTACTACCAACTGATTTAGTGCTAGATTATTTCAAGAAGCTTTTTAAAACCTATCAAACGAAAATTTAAAGTTTTAAAGTTTGCCATGACAAAGCAACTTACATATATATGTATAACTGGATATTTGTATTTAATTTTAGGATATGTATATTCAATTGTCTATGAGAAACCAGAACTTAGTTGGTGTAACAAATAGCCATCAGTTATTATAAGTTAACGGAACAGATTTAGTTTGGATATTGGGGTAGAGACCATGCTATACCCTTACTGGGGGAAGGGTGCTATAAACGGGAGGTGACGCATTGTAAAAGGGAGGAGTGCAGTTTTAGTAACTAATCATCTCAGAAGCACTTTCTCTGTTCAAGTGACATTATAAGCATCAGACTGTTATGTGTCTGAATTCCCGCGTTTACAAGTATCTGGTCACCCAGGAGCCCAAGTCCCTTTTTGGAACGAGCCCGGACATTCCAGGAGAATTGTGGGTCCATTACTGAGCAAAAGAATTTAAAGTACAATAAGACATCATTTCATATTCATTTCATATTTGCTATATAAGTTCATAACTTCATATCCTCATATGAAACAATAATGTGTACTGTTATTTATATGGAGGCTGCATCCAGGGAAAGTTTCAGTTAGCCAGCGGGGTGCCATGCAAGCAGATTCTTAACTTCCTTACACTACAAAACGGCTGTAGCAAAAGTTCAAATTCATACAACTCATGAGTATCTTCACAGTCTTAGGCACGGGACGACTGTCTGGCATCAAACACCGCAGCTTTACTTGATTTGGTTGGCCAGAGAAGACAAGGAATAAAAAAATAAATAAAATCTCCATCTCAAGCATGTACTACGGCAGAAAACGTGGAAGCCTCTGAAGCAGAGCGGTCATGTGACACACAACAAAAAGGGCAACCAAAAAAAAGCTGGGAAAGTCAAAATGGCTGCACCAATTTCAGATCTATTGTCTGTGGTAGCAAATTTAAATTGTATAATACTATTTAAGGAAATAATTCAGACAGTAATTTAGTTAGCTGTAGACATCATTTAAAATGTGCATAATCTTGCATGTGACCTTAAATCTAGAGGGCAAAGAAAACATTCACCTCCCCTGTCACAACAGTATATGAATATATATCTTTCATATGTGTATTATAGCATAGTGTGGATAAGTACAGTTACTTATTATGACATTTTAATGGGATTTCTACGTCCAGCCTTCTGCGCTGTGCAAGTGGGCGATGCTAATACTATTGTATTCATTGCTTTTAAATGCTGTCATTAAAATCCCCTAATGGACGAAGTGTTTTAAAGATGCTTTTGCTCTAAATGGACCTGCACCGACCTGCAATGAGGCTTTTCACCAAAAAAGGCTTTCAGGGATGACTAACACTTCCTCACCATGTGCTCTCATTATTCAAGGTACACCTTGGTTCCTTCACATGGCAAATCCACCGCATTACAAGTATAGTACAGGCTACCAGTCACAACACCTTCTCTCTGCGTGTATTTTATTTTGTGTTCACGTTATCTAAAATGTTCTTTGCATTCCTAACACAATGTGACAGCTTAGCCCCACTCTATCCTTGGCCTCTAGTAGCTGGATCCCCTGACCAACACTCCTGGCCACAGTTTTCTGTCACCCACAATTAAGGCATTTTATGTGTTATTTATTACTGGATTTGCCATTTATGCCCTGTAAATAATACTACTCAATCATTGTCTTTGAGGGGGTTAGTGAATTATTGTTTTTTTTTTTCTTTGATATTGGCTTTTACTTTTTTTCAGTTCATGAGAAATTACTGTAAATTACCCTAAAGCAAGGGTGGCCAATCTTACCCACAAAGGGCCGGTGTGTGTGCAGGTTTTTGGGATAACCTGTAGGTCAGCTGTTCAAACCCAGGGGTGAGGACTCTTCAGCCAATCAGTCCTCTAATTAGTGACCTAATTAGGGAGTTGCAGCAAAAACCTGCATAGACACTGGCCCACCCTGCCCTAAAGTGTTTTGTGACAACATGCTTGTAAAATGTGCCATACTAAACAAGACCTGATTGGCTAATTGTCCAACTGACTGATTTATACATCGATTGACACATTAACCACCAAACTCCCCCAGCAAACTTCAAATTCAGAACGATACAGAGACTGGAGCCATGTTTTGTAATAGAAACAGATTGTTCAGGTTGTTAAGGACAGAATAGGCTGATGGACTCTTTCATATGGAAATGCAGTGGAAACACCTTGTGTTACACAGCTGTATTCTATTCTTAGAAACTCTGCACTGTTTTTATGATAGAAAAAAGTGGGTTCCCCTTTAAGTTTAAAAAAATCTGTCAATCCACCATTGTATAGGCATAATTCTAATCCCAACTTGTTGAAACCACCCACATTGGTAATGCAATTTAAAAACCTTCTGAGTGTTTATTTCTATCTGAAATGTGCACTCTAAAAAATAGAAATGTCATGTGATGAACTAATATCACACACAGGGTGTAACTCTGGCCCTAGGCCCTGCAGTAAGCCCCATACCCCACAGCAACCCTAACCAGTTAGTGGATGGATGGATGGATGGATGGATGGATGGATGGATGGATGGAAGCAATCCCAAAGACAATGGTAACATAAATACATAAACAATCCCTTTTCAACAGTTACCTGGATATACACAAATATACATGTATTATCCCCAAAATTATATTAGATAAACCGTATTCATTCCAGGGTTTGTATAACAGAGAGCATAGGTTTAAAAAAACACATAGAGAAATCCACTGCCAAAAAAAGTTTACCAAGAAAATACCAATTTCAAATTTAATTATTGCCAATTTTCACCAAAAATGTTCAAACGATACTTTTCATTAAGTACTATATTACATGATTTACTATTATTTTGTACCCAGTTATCATTCTATTCATATTTGATGTTTTAAACTGAAGCCTGTTTTTCTATTACCTTGAACTAAGACTTATTTATCTGAAAAACTTATAGCTGAATACGGTTCACGGTTGTGAATGTGACTCTTTCTTCAATAGCGCGCCTTTTTAATTGGGAAAGAAAGGCTTTTTTGATTCTTGAGAATCACGACGGTCATAGAACCTGGTAAAGGGTCTGCGCGGGCGCGCAAACGCAGACGCACCTGCATTCAGGTGCGAATACTGTCTGTTGCCATAGTAGCCTGGTCTAGTTTCCTGATTGATTTTAACAAAACGGCTGAGCGCACGCTGGGTTACACAAAGGTAGATACTGTACTGTACTATACAGTAGTCTACATGCGCAGACGCGGAAATCCAGTGAACCATGAAAATGGCAAAACACTATTTCGACCCCTGCTTTGAAACACAATATAACATATACTTGCAGAAATATTTAAAATATGTTAACGGTATTCATAATAACACAGACGACAGGTTAAATAATTAATAGCTGCACAATACAGTTTGGCCAGCCTCGGATCTTCAACATTGTAATGCTGCTTTAAGAACTACAAAACCTGAGTAAAATTGATTGGTTTTTTTTCAGGAATTTGCGTAGGCCTAATTATCTGGCAGTCAAATTATTCGAATGAATTTTATCTAGGTCTAATCCGCTGCAATGTATGTGAAATGTACTGCATACTTCATTATTTACTACAAGCAAAGATGAACTGCTCTGCTTTAGTTGTAATCCCCTCTGTCTATTGTATAACTGGAAAGCTCGCTTGTATGACATCATACACCGTCGAGCAGCCGTAGCCAAATATAACCGTAAATTCACACACTGAGCAGCGCCGTTATTTTTTATCAATGAACCGGGGCTCGAAACGCGGTAATTTCGCAGCCTATCGGAAATTCTCTGTGCATTATTTATTGAACACACAAACGAATCCGTTTTTTAAATTAAAGTGATTTACAGATAATAAATAATGTATCTGCTCCGGAGCGCGTTTTAATGTTACGTCCGTCAGGCAGGCAGAGCCGCCTTTGGATGAGAGCGGCTCGGCACCGCACTGCAAGCGGCGTTTCGAGCGCGCCGGCGCTCTCCGTAGCGCAGCCCCAAGCCGCCAGAGGAGGCGCAGCAGCTTGCGATCCTGTCCTATACTAGTCCCGGCTTTCATGCGCTCCTTCCTCGGATACAGTCCTCCACCACATCCGCTCAGTCCTCTGCAGGTTCTGTTGCGCCACTTTACGGAGCGACTATATCACGTATCACCATACTCTCAAGTGCTTTCTTACAATTATTGAAACATGTTTCTTGTTTTGCTTAAGTTGCTACTAGGCAAACACTTAAACATTATTTTTTTAAAAATGAAAACAACGTTCCTTCCTCGTTCCAGTGAGCCATTTTGATAACCGCTGCGTAAAGAGAGACATCAAAACATTGTCTAGCCTTATTTAAGAGAACTACGGAGCAGTGTAGAAAAAACACTTACTGCACAACGCAATTGATCAGGGAAAGCAATGGGTTTCCTTGTTGTCAGGGTTTTCCTGCAGCGACGGTGGAATCGGCTCTCCCCGATACTATAAGTGGTGTCGGCAGTAAAGCTGCGCTCTCTCTCTCTCTCCTGCACTCACTCCTCTCTCTCTCGCGCTCTGGCTCTCCCCTACACATACATACACATAACTGATGCAAAGGAACAGCTTTCTACAGTCTGCAATGCTTTCAAAATAACATGGAAGGCAAGCGAGTGTCACGTTTATTCTCCAAGCTCTTCCATATCTTTTCACGCCCCTTCAATCCTCGCCCAGTGCAGTCCCTCTGTTAAATACGAGCACACACCTTGTAACAGCAGTCAAAGAAGGAGGATTTGCCTCTTTTCATCGCCGAAGGCTATTAGTAATGCAGGTTTTGATGAAGGCGTTGTGGACTTGTGTGTAACCAGTGCCTCTATTTTCCACTCACACACATAGAAACAGTGCACAATGCTGTAACATTTTTGTTATACAAATAAATTTTATTAGATTTATGAGATGGCAGTAAGCATTACACATCCTGAACTATTAACCATAAATGCCTTTCAGACGTTGATCTCCACAAATTCTATTTATTATATATTATTCGGAGTTACTGCATTCCAAGTTCGGTGTCTGTCTAGTTTTACACGCAGTTTTTCTTTCATACTTTGTCTTGTATACTTTGCTTATTCAGAAAAGCTGTGTTGGGCGTTTCGTACAAGAAATGACTCCCCCTTTTGGCGGAGAGGTTAAATTGCTGTGGCTATTATCCTCATACCATCTCCCTGCGTTTCTTCCGGGTATCCAGGTCCTCGACAACCAAGAAAAATAAAATGCCGTTAATGTGGACTTGTGCCTCTAAACTGCCTCTGTACCATCGTACGTCTATGCGCGTGTTAGAAAGCGAGGCCCTCAAAAATGACATTGTCCGAATCCTCTTGATCACTGTGACTGATCTATCTATCTAGATAGATAGGTACAATACATGTTTGTAATGATAATTATATTAATACATTTAATTTATAATATTTAAATATTATGAGAGAACAATCATCTTTTTAATGATGACACGTTCGTTATCAGAGGAAAGAAATTGTTATTGAAATCACGAGTTATTAAAATCATGAAAAACATGGAGAAAAGTAATTCTACAATAATTTTGCAGTGTAGAATTTATCATTCTGACAAAATAAGGTTTGGTCAAATAGGCCTATTTATGTTGCATTAGTGCTAGGCCTGCATTATATAACGTGCTTTAATGACCATAATGCAGGTTACTTTGCTTGACAGTAACAATTATGGTGGTGTGGTGTCAGCCTAAGTTCATTTCCTCTTTCATGTCACTTTTGTTAAGGGGAAAGATGAAATTCTCATATGAGTTTTGGGTTTATAAGCCCTGTATTAGGAGGGCTGGGTTTAATTAACTTTTTTCAGTACAAACAGATTAGCATTGATCCCGAGGTTCCAAATGTCGATCATTGAAAAGTCGACAAGTAATTAGCGGATGTAAATCAAAGTGTTCACAGGGAGTCCCAATTCAGTTCCACATTTAATGGGATATTCATCTAGAAAGCAGCCCAAGGACCCTCAAAACAATTGTTTTGACATATGCAATGAAGTAATCAATGATGCAAAATAAAGCTGACATTCTGAAAGCCAAGTTGTCTTGTATTGACAAGAAAGGTAATTGTACTGTTTAGCTTAAAAAAATTCACATACCTCCTGGAGATTTACATTTTTGTAAGACATTTGTATATTCAAGAGAAATTAGTAATCTTAAATTCAAAAGGCAAAGACACCGGCACCAGGTTACCCTCTGTGTGGTATTTCCCCCTAACCGCAGGCCCATATAAGCGTATATGAAGATATTTTCAGTAATCCTTACTCTGAAAGCCCCCTATTACCCTTCATTAGATGGCCGTTGGTGAAAACTCCTTGAGGATACCTTCGTGATTTCTACCACTCTAGCCAAGACTTTGGCAGGTCTGTTCTTAGGCTTCTGTGCGGCTCTGTGCGGCTCTGTGCGGCTCTGTGCGGCTCTGTGCGGCTCTGTGCGGCTCTGTGCTGCCCCGGGGAAGCGTCATTATTCCGAGTGTCATTATTTTCGGCTATCACTCCGCTGTTGGCCTTACGTTGACCTCCCTCCCCCCGGCATGTCAGACTGGCAAATCCGCATCCGTGGGAGAGCAGCGGCGCGGACCCTCCGCTGCCACGGCGGAGCGGCACGCCGACCTGCCAGGGTGTCATCTCGCTTTCTCATTTAGGCTGCTTCCCGTTGGACCGTGCGAGGCCCCCCACGGTTACGCCTCGGCGACGTGACAGCCTCTTCCGGACGTGAAAAACTTCTTTGAAAATCCCGTGGCAGGAGAGCCGCGTGCGAAGAGGAATAAACTCGGAGACAAATGAGAGCTGCTAGTGCATACATTGGAATAAATTTGTGTCTGTCACATTGCCTCGCCGCCCCCCCCCTTAGGTCGAGTTCAGGGGCCTCTGGCGTGGCAGCTTGTTTTTCACGCATCAGCGACAATGTCGCTGTCACCTTTGTGCTACAACGAATTGATATTCGGCCCATTAGCCGGCATATAGAACCGGCATTTGCTTAGGCTGCAGTGTAAATACCGTGTAAACACCACAAGTGCTATATTTCCACCGTGTCACAACTGCGAATCTGTCTCCGACCACAGGTACACGCTTTCAGCGAAAATCTCTTCCAAACTATCCTATAAATCCTACAACATAAATTATGCAAGTTATAGGCCTGTAAAAGAAAAACACAACAAAGATGTCATTGAATGCTTCTAAGTAATGTCAGCGTTATGGCGACTAAAACAAAGCGTGATATGATGAATGCTGCCTTTGCGATGCTGATTTGAAACATAGTCCTATGCTAATGGACAAAGGCAGGTTTGCAGAAATTACAGACAATTTGTTGTTCCATATTTTATGTACTTATGTGCTGTACATCCTATTGTTTTTTTAGACATCGTGATTGATCATATTTCGTACGGTCTTGTTCGATAGCTAAATAATTTAATGTTTTTTTTTTCAGTCTCTCATAACTAAAGAAAAATGATACAATTCGGGTATTAGACTAAAACGTTGATGTCAGAATGGAAACAGAAATGGCAAGTCTTTTTAAAAAGAGATAAAACTTTAAGTTAACTTTAGACAATCACGATTCTATCATAAATAATACTGCAAGATAAACCAGACCTTCAAAATTCAGCAACCCATCTATATGCAATATTTTTCTTATAATCAGCTCATGGTTCAACGGTGACGCTAATAAGATGTTTCTTTCACGACTGTATTACGAACATTAAGTGCGGAAATTTCTTTGAGGGCCACTCCGTGTTGTAATAATCTTCGCCAGTCTTCCTCTAGGTCAGAATTATTCAAATCACAGTCCTCGAGGTCCAAGCACTTCTGGTTTTCCAGCCTTCCTCTACCCGTGAGCCAGGCGTGAAGCCTCTGACCAATCAGAATCAGTAATTATTATTAAACTAACTACCTGGGAGAACTGAAAACAAGGCCTGGATTTGGAATCGAGGTCCAGATTTGAAGAGCCCTGCTCTAGGTCACCGACCGAGAGGTATGAAGGCTTTTCAGTTATCGACCGCCTTGATGCAGAAGGAAACCATTAAGTATCATTGCGGTCCTGCCATTAACCTGAGTCATAACCGTAGGCCTACCTGATGCATCTTGTACTTAATGAAAGGGTGCTAAGCAAAGTGGTCCAAATTATCAACGAGGGTACTTTTAAGTAGACTAAAACTGACAGGGAGAAAGTGCCAGAGGAGCATTTAACCCTAGCGAGCTGATAAGGGAGGGTGCGGAGATTGAGGAGGATGAGATGGAGCAGGCGTCCCTCCTGGAAAGCGGTCACTCTGTACCTGGCTGTCATACGTGCGTGATCCTGGAAGCCTCATGCACATTACTGTTCGTGAGCACTAATGAAAATGACAGCATTTCATACTAAAAGCTCGCAACGGGGAGGCGGCTCTCTACATGTTTCCAACAAATCTGGAGTCTGTGATTAATAATTTGGTGCGGTCAAGCTGCTGTACATCATCCCACTAATTTCGTGAAGCCGTGTACCTGTTCGAAAGAAACGTCTCAGCAAAAAAATGTACACGATGTGCGATCGTTTGATAAGCCTTAATAGCAATCTTAGTGCATGACATAACGCTACTTAATCGTGATTTCTTATCCACATAGTAAATTGTGTATTACATATAATGTGACTGGCGATCAGCAGACAGCGAATTCAAAACTACCGTGTTGATGCAGCCACAATAATTGAGTTCTTCATCACATCTTATTAGCGCTAATGTTGATAAAATATTCATCCTGGTATCTTCCCCCTCGTACAAATGGGTTCTCGTGTGCGTAGGCAGTATGCAAAATTGATGAAAAACGATAGCAAGTTCAAGCAGCACAATCTGCTTCCTAAAAAGATTTTAGCAGATGTATATTTGGGAAGCTTTCATGTTAACTCCGTACTTCAAAAGCCAAGATCAAAAATGCCTTAAAAGGTTTAGCAAACTTTAGCCCAGACATTTTGACAGCACCCTCACACAATACTTCTGTTACTTTTTAAATAGGCCTAATTTCCACAGAGAATCTGTGGGGTACATGTAGGTCTTTATGTTTTCAATCCCGACACTTATCTGATTAATTAGTTACTGTTTGGGCAGAAAAAACACCATCATCAAAAGAACAACACTGGCAGAAAGGCATACTGGCACAGTGTGAGCAGTTGTGGACAAGTGATACGTATGAGTCCAGTACCACCTTTGAAGGGGCCCTAGGCAAATCTTTACTTGGGAGGACCCCATACTCAGAAACTTGATGATCATTTAATTTCCCCCACCTGTAGGTAACTCGGGGCTCTAGGTGAGCCTAGATTGCATACAGCTAGAGCCAGATCCCACTATGTAGCAACAATGTACAGCGGTCAGTATTGTTTGAGAGACAACTGCATCAATAAGAACAATTACATGAGGAAGATTCATAAAGCAGAATACTGACAGTATTGTGTCTGGTGGTATGAAGAGCAGAGACAATGCAGGGAGTGAATGAGAAAAGGCCCTACACTTCCCTGTGCCATTGTGTGGAAACCCTACACCACAGCGTGCCCGGTGGTGATAACGGTGTTGTGGGCTGCTTTCCACTGCCACCCGCTGTGCCCGCTCACGCCATTAGCCGGCGCTGAGAGGCGCCACTCCTGGGACATTCGCATCCAATCGTCAGGCCTCACATCGCCAGTGGGCAGGCCGCGGAAAGGGAGGCAGGCCTTAGAGAACCGCCCAGTGGACAGATTTCTGGCGATAAACAACTTAACGTAACAGTAATGAAGTGTAGCGTAATATCAGCAAACGCCTGAAGGCTCCTTGAAAGAGGCTCCGAAAGGATCCGAGTTAGACATGCTTTCCTTCGCAATCCATTTGTAGAATTAATTGTGGGACAGGATGCAATAAATGTGTAAGGCTAAATGGAATGATTCAGACAGCCAAAGTGATTGTGCTCATTAGATTTCTTTTGCATAATATGTGTGCGGTTCTTCTATGGGGGGGGGCGGGAGATCCAAAGCTATTTCACTTCCTCTTGATGACTTCCTCTCTGGTGATTTGCCTCATGTACTCAAGGTAAGCAAGTAGCTGACAGCTGCATAGTGAATCAATTAACGTTTAATTAATGACCATTATTTGGAATATGATTTAGATGTTTTATCACATGACAGGGAGCGATTCCTTAGATGACAACATCTATCGGCTGTAACCAGACACGGAGCCGTCGCTGCGTTTCTGTTCCTAGTGAGTCACAGATTCTCCCTGAGGGCAAACTGCCGGCTGCACCCTTAGTCTCCCATAATCCCTCAAGATAAATCAACTTTCCATTGAAAGCCCGGTTTCTCCTGCCAGGTCTGAGCTCAGAAAGAGACATCTGGGCCTGCGGTTCAGTTTACGGCCCAGGGGAGGCGGGTGGGCGGATGGAATCGCGAACAACGGCTGTGGAGTTAACGTCGGCTCAATCCCTGGTATTTCTGCTGTGTAGAGAGAAATCCATGTGGCATTTCAGCCAAAACTCTCAGCATTGTGTGGATGTTTTACAAGGGGAGCACGTGGTTGTGGGACTTGACAATACTGCCAGCTAAAGTTAAAGAACTCTTCTGGTTATTTTGTCATGTAACAAACAAAATATTTTCTTTAACCATAATATTTTGTTTAAATATTATGTTATTTTGAGCAAATCTGAGATTATTTATTTAGTCGTAATCCTGTCAGGACAAGGCAACATTTTCATTTTATTAAAACTGAAGATAAATATGCCCCCTAGTGGACTGTATTGGTAAGCCTAAGTAAATCCTGTAGAGCAGGGGTCTCAAACTCCAGTCCTGGAGGGCCGCATCCCCGTGTAGCTTAGTTCTTTCCCCCTTTCACCACAAATGATTCAGCTCAAGAGCTGTGTGGTAATTAGCACAAGGAGTTTAATCAGGTGTGTTAAATGAGGGTGAACCAAAAACTGTGTAGGGCTCCGGCAGTTTGAGAGCCCTGCTGTAGAGCAAGAGAAGGGTCATATCTGTGGGACATCCTGATTTTGCAGAGTTGGACGTGTCCCTGGGTCAACAAGGGAGCGGCTTGTGTTTCACTTATTTAACCAATCACAGTCTTCGTTGTATGACATTACCACATTGGTCTGTTTTTTTTTCTCTCATTTTCAAACTCAAGGCTTCCAGCCATCCAGCTGTCAGGTCCGGGGTAGCATGTGACTCAAGCTGAGCCTCTGTGCTTGTGATCAGAAGAGTGCCGGTTCAAGCCCTGTTATCATCATCATCATCATCATCATCATACATTGCTCCATGCAGCCTTTGGTTAGCACTGCTGCCTCATAAACCCAAGGACCAGGGTTCAAGTCCCTCTCCCCCCATAGGGGAGACATCACTCCTACATTTTCCAAAATATACCAAACAACAGATCAACAACACAACTGGGCTCCCATCCCAGACTAC
>JAODJU010000138.1:19724860-19752551 GCA_026776725.1 Gnathonemus echidnorhynchus | reverse complement strand
ACAGCACTGTCAATTCAGTTTATCCAAAGCCAATGGCACCGATCCCCACCCAGCTCTACACCTCACACTATAGGTCTGACTGGGAGTGAGCAGTTAGCTAGAGCTAGAACTAGTGTCCCTATAAGCTAGACTAAAGAAGTGTGTGAACCTGAATCCTGCACATCCACTGGGAGACTATTTCCCAGCAGCAGAGCACTATAAGAGAAAGCTCTGCAGCCTGCCGTAGTTTTCTACCCTGGGTACTAATAGATCTAGACAGGCTTATTTGTGTACAGCCTGCAGCTGTGCTTTCTTTAATGCAACAAAAATGTGACTAAAAGTGACTAAAAATGACTAACGTGCCATAAAAGTCATACACATTGGTTAACAACAATCATTTAAGTCTTTAAAAACATTTGCGCTAATGATGTAATTGATGCCGCATGCTGGGGTGTACCTAGAACCGCATGCTGGGGTGTACCTAGAAATCCTGGGCCTGCTGACAGAATGTTACTTTCGCCGCCCCTCTGCCCAATTTCACATATTCATGGGCCCCTGTCACATGCTAGGCCCCCTGAATCTGCTAGGTTAGCCAAACACACCCCCCCCCCTCCCCGCTCCCCCCGAGACCCCTGAGTGCATGTGAGTTGCAGGTATTTCCTAAACTAATGAAAGAATGTCAATACTACAGTGCATAATAAAATGCTTAATGTACTGGTGGTGAACCTTCCCACTCCCTACAGGCGAGTGGCTGTTCTGGAGTTCCTTATCATATTCAGCTTTACTAGCTTTTATGATAATGGGAACCTGTGTTTTTTCTGGGGGGTGTTAGGTGTTGTGCAATTTTTCTAATACTCTATTTACAGAAACTGGAGAACCACAAGAAAATGTTCAAGAGAGTTTAGGAAACCAAACTGTTTAAATGCAAAATGGAGATTGATGGCAATACGGATTTACATATTCCTGTACAGCCTGCAGTTTTGCATTCTTTAGTGCCGCGAATAAGTGGGGGTCCATGGAGCTTTCATATAGTTTGATCAATGAGCTTAGTGACAGAACACTGGCTGTGATGAAGACAAAAGTCACGGTAAATTCCACACATAAAAAGGACACGTACTTTTTCTTTAAGTCCACCTTACTGGATTTAACTGATCTGACTTTCTTAAACAGCCAAACCCACTTAATTGGAATTTTTGACCATATAAAAATACTTAGCCGTCACCTAAGCTGATCTTGTTATTTATGCGTCTTTAGGGTTAAGCAGAAAGGCCTTGATTGGCTCTCGGCTGTTCTTTAAGAGCTGCTGCTGGCAGCGGTCTAGCAAGCTACGCAGCTGTTTCTGACACGCTGTCCACCCACTGCCCCCTCCCTTAAGGGTCCCTGAGCCGAGGGGCTCCTATTCAGCGCCCTGCAGATTTTCCCACAGAAAAAAAAACAACTGTTTCGCTGTTGCTGCCATGTTCTTCTTCCATCCAAAGACTAACATAGAAAAATGGCCTCCAGGGTCAGATACTGTCCCTTATGATCTGAAGAGGAAAACATCTCACAGGATTTCTGGCACAGTTGACTGAGTAATTTTCCAGACATTTCTATAGTAAAAAACAAAACCTACAGACACAAATTTGCTTCATGTGTTGTTTAGTTATTATTCTCCTATTCAGAAATTAGTATATTCCAGTAAACAGCAGTTAAATATGCGTCTTTAGGGTTAAGCAGAAAGGTTTGATTGGCTCTCGGATCTTTATATTTTCATTCAGTGTGGCATGTATATGTCTGACCTAGTAGTGACCTGTCATTTTTTTGAAAACGGACTTGCAAAAGTCTAATGTTGACATTGGCTAAGGACATATGGTTACCCAATAGTTATTTTAGATGTAAGCTAAATGAGTTCACTTAGTGAGTAACCAGTTCAGGAATGCATTCATGGAATGTAATTTGTGCTATTTTTAACTTAAATTAATTTGTTTTGCTAACAAAACAAAACAGACACCCTGCTCGATACCTCAAGCCCCAGCCAGCTATTTATTAGGAAAAACATATTTTTAAAATTTAAGGTTATTCTGTGACTGTATATGGTTCTCAGTCAAACACAGTTTTTGTATTTTTTCTCTATTTTTCAAATACATCTATTTGAGATTTCTGTCAAATAAATGCATTGTTTCAAGAGAAAAGTGCTTATAAATGTATCAAAGTCTCTCTGTGTCATATTTTGAAACGTAAATGGTGCAAATGATTTTGTGTTTGTTTCTATCCTGCTCTCTATGTAATGTGTTAGCTTCACTTGGGGACTTTAAAGTATACAGGTAAGAATGAAGTAAAAATGTGAAATTTCAGTAAGACCGACCAGGATAGGCAGCACAAAGATGGGTGGATGGACAGATAGATGGATTTGAACACAGAGACCTCTGTGTGGCCCAGAATGAGAAGGTTCCATAGAACAAGTGTGAAGAATGAGGCTTTGTTTCTGATGCATATTAAACATAAGAGAGGAGTGGGAATCTATGGCATCTGCCTCGCGGTGCCGTCCAACAGTGGGCTGCTTGTGTGTTCACCTCAAGGCTGGACGCAAGAAGACCAGCCCTCACAGGCCGATGCTGACATCTACACGCCCCCCACAGCTGAGCCTGCTGCTGCTCCCCATCCATGCTGAGGCAAAGATCTGAGTCGCACACGGGCATAAGTCAGGGATTGAGACAGTGCTGATGACAAACATGCTTATTTGACTTATTTGACCATACAGTTGCTTTGTTTTCTGTGTTATGAGGTTCAGAAATATGCAAAGAAGGATTGTCCTGTGAAGGAGGTGAGCGGCTGAGTGCGGTGGGGGCCGAGTAAAAGGCAGGTGAAGTGCAGGTGCAGATCAGGGACTGTTCAGCATCGAGTTATTCTGGGAGTTGGGGAGGGTGACTGGAACACAATAGCTACAGCTTGGGGTTAGAAACCATGCGAGTGGCCTTGAGTTTTGGTTTTAGCCCCTTGAGCCTTCTACAGGAGGGGAGTGACTGAAAAATGGATTGTTTTCGGAAGTTAGTAAACATTTCTTCAGTTTTGAGAGTGTTAAATTCCAGGCTATGGTGGCTGCACCAGGACACAAGATAGCTCCCTTCCTCCCTGAAGGCCGACTCGTCATTGTTGGAGTTGAGGCCGACCAGGGTGGTGTCAACTGCAAATCTGTGAAGTTTCACAGATGCATCCATTGAAGAGCAGTCGTTAGTATGTAGGGGGCAAGGTGGGTGTGGAGAGAATGACCCTGGAGTCCTGGGCTGAGAATCCCTTCAAAAATAATGAAAAAATTCATTACAACTCACCAGAGAATGGTTGAGATGGTTTTTTGTTTTCAGAGCTTGTACGTCTTTGATAAAAAAATAAATCAATCAACAGTCAGCCACGTATGAGTACTGAAGGGCCTTTTCACCACAGGGCCTTCATTTGACATTGAATTTCAAGCTGAAGGTCATTTGTGAATGTATCTGGGTTTATTATGAAGCCGTCTTTCACGAGATTTTTCCTATTCAGACCTCCATGCATGAATTTGTCTATGAGGATTAGAAATCACATGGTTTCAGGCTGTGGGGTACAGGGAAAGGTGCAGACCTGTAAAAAGCATAACAAAGAATTTGCTTCATGCCTGTGTATGATCTTGATATTGTTGCTCCCCCAATATAGTTATTTTTCTGTGTTTCAGAAAAATGAGCTGAAGGGAGAATTTAGGAGCTGTGCAATTCTTACATTTTACATATTCTTACATATGGTTGCTTCTTGCAACCATATTCCCTTGGTTGTTTGTTACATTCTTTTATTACAGATATTTAACATAATAACGTTTGACACTCATACCCATAGACTTATTATAAAGAATGAGCATTAAAGTATAAAAGGTTGTATAGTAGATAGGGGTTTGTTGTTATTGCCACACACCTACCACAGGCTCGATGATAGGGCCAAAAGGCTATTCCTCCTTAGTGTGCGTGGCCCAGAACGGAAACGGTTAAAGCTGCCAGAAGTGCTGCAAGAAAAACCCCAGCTCAGGTTTCATGGGATTGTCATTATACACCAATTGTTCTCCTCACTCATACCTCCCAGCAACCCACCCACAACTTATCATAGCTCAGAAGCCTCTTCAGCTCTCCGTCATGTGGATGTAGGTGTAGCACATTTACGGGGAGCCTGGGGTCAATTTCTAACTCAGCTGGCAGTTTGAGCTGGACACCATTTCAATTAACATCTTGTACACTTTTTAAAAATAGAATTTAACATTTTCAATGGCTCAGTGTCTCATGGCTTCAGCATGTCACTGTGGAAGGCTAGAGAAAGACATAAACATGACTTGACCTGCAGCAATCTTTGGGTCGTCTTTGAATTTTTTATTGCGTTCTAAGAATATACTAAGGAAGGAAAGTAATCAAGTGGTTTCAATCACACATAAATGATGTCGGAAAATGCATTGGTACTCCATGAACAGGATGTCGGAGTTTGCCATTTGGTCACACGCACTATATGCAGCTTGGGGACCAATAAGTCACTTAACTGTGTGTCTTTGGACTTCATGAGGAAGACAGAGTGTCTGAAAAAAACCTACAGAACATGCATCCTCCACACAGGGCTGGGGCTGGATTCGAACCCCCAACCCTGGATGGGCAAGGCAACATTAAACAATATAAAACGGTTACATTTTACTTCAAGGGGCACAAATATTTAGTAGTAATTCAGATGCTGCTGAAGTACAAATCATGAACAGATATAGATGCTACTTGAGATAAAAGACGGATCATGATTCATTAATGATGAACAAACATGACATCAGTATTTCACTTGTGTTATTCATGACTTTCTCCTTCAGTAGTTCACAAAGGTTTACAGAATTAACAGAAATAGTAAGAAATATAGCAACTGCTTGAAATAAAAGATTTTTCATGATTCAGTAGGCTAATGATGAATGAACATGAGGTCATTATGCAACTTAGACTTAGTTTGTGGTTAATTAATATATAAGTAATAACGTAATATTACATAGACTACTAATACAAGCATAATACTACTAAGATATGAAAGCAGTAAGAATATTACTAATTTATTACTACAGGTAAGAACATACTTAAAAGCACATTAATTACGTTTAAAATGTGCACCAATTTCTTCATTCATTTCCACTATAAAAATCAGGTTGGTTGTGAGAAAATGTCCAAAGAACTTGTTCTGGTGAGTTGGTTACATTTATTAAAACACATAAAACAAATTAAGTATGACACAATGTGACATACAGTATGCAATGTGAGTCAAAAGAGATACAACACAATGTTGCACAATGTAATACCAGGTGGTGCAGGATTAGTGTCTAGGAATGTTCTGAATAATTAGATCTCTGATGAGTTACAGTCCTGTTTAGTTCATCATCACTATGTGGCACTGTGAATGACATTTTATTCCAACATCGCTTTGTCTTGCAAGGTCAAACAGATTGGGCATTACTGATTATTATCTATTATTATGAATGCCAGTAGCTATAATAAGAATAAAGTGTCCATGACAGTGTGGTTCTACAACCTGGAGACTATGACCTAATTAACTACTCACTCAGAGCAGATGGCAGGATGCATCCCATGAAAGTAAGGAATGCTGTGATTATATCTACAATCCTCCTATTTGTCATTTTGAAAAGTAACACAAACAAACATGTCTTAGGGGTTTTTCCCAGGACAAACTCCTTGCAGTGCAGGGATATCTGCGTTTCTAAATATGGGGGAAACAACAGCAAGGTGGAGATAAGGTTGAAGTCTCGTGTCATTGGAGACAATGGCAGGGTGGGGGCATTGTGATTGCCTTTAAGCAGAGAATTCCAGATGTTGCTAAATCACACAACGGATGTGATCTCATTGATATTAAATCATATCTTCGGCACAACAGCTACACTGTGTCAACAGGATAAAAAGAGAGGCAAAATGTTCACCTTAATACGTGTTACCTCTTACGCATTATCACAAATTTTTAGGAAATTGGTAAGAAAAAAATTAAAATGGGCCAGAAGTGGACTCAGATGTTGAAATGAGCCCCCCAAAGAAATGTGTGGTACTTCAAACAATAAAATGAATCAAAAAGGCCAGAATGATGGAACAAAGTGAACCAGTTCAAGGATTTGTACCCGGACAGGGTATCCATCCAAACAGGCTGGTCTTCTTTCAGTTCTTTACTCTCTCCTTGCTAAGTGTTGATTGCCTTTGAAGTTAAATGATTCCAGATGCAGAGTTCTCCTCGCAAGTAGTCTCAAAATGAAAATATTTTCAATGTATATGTTCCATACAAGGTGTTCAGGTGTTATATTTATATTTTTATCTATACCGGTATTTATTGACACCAACAGCTCTACTGTGACATTTTTCTTGGTGTTTACTTTCATTATTATTAAAGGAATCATTGGAAGTGGTTCAGAACTGCATCTCTAGATAACAAAGGGAGGTGAAATTTGTTGTGTCCTGTAAAAATTCAGATAACTGGTACACTGTCAGAAAAAAAGAGTATCTATTTGTACCCTGTCACTGGGGCTGTACCCTCAAGGGTCTGCAAGTTGCATCCTATAGCTGTAATTGTGCCTTTTAAGGTACAGAAATGGACTCTGAGGAACATCCCCAAGGTACAAACAACATTAATGTACCCCCAATGGTACAAAAATGTTCCTGAGTCCATTTCTGTACCTTAAAAGGTACAACTAACTACAGTTAGGGTACAATTGGCAGACCCTTGAGGGTACAGCCCCAGTGACAAGCAAAGGTACAAATTGGTGCCCTTTCTGACAGTGTGTGAGTACTTCCACATAGTCAGCTAAAACATTTGATATTGTGTATTGTAGGTGTACTGGGGTGAAAAACAGCATCATCAGTTTTACCAGTTTTCATTGCTCATTGTAAACAGCCGGTCACAACTTCACAAAGAAGAACGACAGTGAATGAAATACACCTGTGATGTCATGGTCTGCACACTAATTAGACCTTAACCACACTGAGATGAGAACGAAATGGATAGAAAGACCAAACCAATGAGTGCAGATTTGTGGGAACTTGACCACCAGTTTTGGTGGGAACTTTCAGAAAAATGTCTCGAGACATTCATTAATAGGATGTTTGAGTTTGTTCAGCTCTAATCACCAGAAAAGGCAGCTGTTATGATGCATTAGCCTGTTTTTTACTATATGGATGGTGTTTTTCATTTGTTTAATATGTTTCCTTAATTGCCATTCTGTTCCATTTTTGTCTTGTATGTGGCACTGCTAGTGCTTAACTGGAATAAAATGCAGAAAAATCCAGAAGTTCAAAACCTTTGGCTGTCAGTGTACATCTGTTTTCCTACCAGATTAAAAAGGTTATTTTCTTTGCAAAAACATTATAAAACATACAGGAAAATCATTCCTGTACAAGAATTTCTTGAGGTTAGAACTTTTTTGGATTTTGAAATTTCAAAGTGTACACTCGCCCAACAGTGTTCTGGAATCAGTGGGATGTTCTGCTTGCCCGCTAATATGCTTCGGACTTAATGCACGTAACAGAATTGTGAGATGAATATTATTACAATAAATGACACCTCTAGAAAGCATGGCTATTGAACATGCTTCACTATTTCATCATTCTGAAGGACAGAATACCCACCCATTCTTCTTCAAACCTTTTTTTTATTCGGAGCACCAGATAACATTGGGAACTACATGTATATACTACCAATACTAGCAAGCAGGAAGACAGAGAGGGAAGCAGTCTTTGTGTGAGAGCGTAGCCGTCGCTTCAAGCTTCCTTCACATAGGTCCTGATAGCCACAACACCTTTCATTGTGCATTTCTGCAACAGAGACACAGACATCAGAGCACAAATACTACACACTTTGAAAGGGTCAATTGCTTCCAGCATTCATAACAGAGAACTTGCATCCTGTGAGGTCAACATCAGACCAAAAGGGTGGGAAATGTATACTGGCAACGTACCAGTATCCACAGCTGCGAGTAAATAAACAAATTCAGATGTTCGTTTCCAGGGGTTGATATAACTCATATATATGCTTATGAGAAGGTATTTCACATCCTGAAACCCTGAAAGGTATCAAGACCAACTAAATGCTTAGCAACACGTATTTCCCCAAAGGTCAATCATGCGGATACACTCGATCCATCCTGCCTACGACTCAAGGAAATTACATCTCTAAAGATAATGCGTTCTCGGATGCAAGGATATGAGCTGTAAATGGCATCTTACCGCTATCAATTTTCCATCCTGCACTTCTCGCTCTATCGTTGTTTCTTTTCCATCCCACTTCTGCTTTTGGACAAGTTTTCCGTTTTCAATCGTTATTTTGGTCTGGGGTAAGAGCATCTCAGATAAGTTTACGTCGTTCGCCCTGGTGTTTAGTAGGCGACCACTGTCCCAATAGAAAGCAATGGTCAAATCCCACGTACCTTGGTTTTGCGGTCGTCGGCGGTGATTTCGTCGAATTCCTCATTAAGCTTAAAGTTTATCTCCGTCGATTTAAATTTGCTCTGCGATTTCATATAAATTACCCCTTTATCGTCCACGGTGATCAACAGGTTCGGTTTGGCCATGTTTCCCATCTGGCGAGTTGCAAAGCCGACACCTGCAAAACCCCCGAAATTGCATCCAGTTATGCAGCATATTTCCGGCACGTTTTGTCAGGATATGAAACCTTGTCATCGTACAATTTGTAGGAAACATAGACTAAGTAAGGTAGCCAACGGCAACAATTCCAGGTGCAAGAATTATCCTTAAAAAACATCCCTAAATAATTAACATCAAGTCTGAATTTCAGACCTGGATTAAATCCTCACAAAATAAGTAGATATTACACTGGTGGTGCAACTGAAATAGCAGAACCAAAAAAGAGGATACATTCGGCGTAACTTAAACCAGTTTCTTAAAAATTTACTTTTTTAACTTGTTTTTTTTAATCTGTGTATAATAATCCTTTCAGAAATATACCCCCTCAAACCTACGACGCATCTAATCTTTACACTAAACAATTGGTGGTTGGTGACACTAGTTCTTACCTAAAGCCTTCATATAATCATCGAAATTTTCGCTGGATATCATTTTCCACGTTCCTACAAACTTGTCTACCATGCTGGCAGTTTACAGAGACCGCGCTATGTGTAATACTTCTTAATAAACCCGCAAATAATACTACTCTGTAAGATGCAATGTTCGCGAACAATTTAAAGGATCTCACTAACACGTGCCCCTCTCAGCCAACCAATGAGCAATATGATGTGTGTAAAGTGATTCCGCAAGAACGGAAAGATGGGAGTGTGTGTGTGGGTGGCTGGGTGGATGGGGGGGGGGGGGATTGTAGTGTAAAAACCGTGCGCAACAATGAATCTGTAATTATTTATTTTTTCCTGACAATCTGAGAAGCAAGATGGATGAAGCATATGGGAAGTAGCTCTTCTTATGTTCAACAGCTGGGGGATTGAGGAATATACAAGGAAAACATCCGTACATGTGTTGTGTTTTTACTGAACTCCAGTGTCAGGAGGTCCTGTTGAATCCTGTATGATGTTTTTACAGGAGTTCTAGGAAAGAGGGACCCCTGGGTCGCGACGTTCTGCGGTTTTTCTATGCTTTGGGCGAGGTTTCCGGAATGGATTGGACAACTATATGTGCATTGCATTTTATCCTATTCAGTATTGCTGTGACCAAAAAAAATGAAAGACGGGGAGTTACACTGGGGCATATTAATAAACACCACGGATCGACGTTTAAACATGTTGATAATCTTGAATGGGAGTGGCGAAGCTGATATGCACACTCCAACGAGTATATCGCTTTAAAAGGTCTATTTTCCGAAACAGATTTTTTAGGCGCATACATTAATTAGTTCAGAACCACCTTAGGATCGCCACCTATTGCTGCGAGGAGATTAATTAAAGCAATATAACTAAATCATAGCAGCAAAAACTTGCATTATTCACATGCAGTACATTTGCCGTTGCTTTTACCGTTGCGGAGTGGTAAAGATCGATTCGTCTTCCAACGACATACGCCTATCCAGTGGCCGACAGGGTCGTCAAGAGGATCGATGAATGGGTATACAGCTATTGAAGTGTTACAAGGATTTTCTATATTTTTCTAAAGTTTTAAGAATCATAAGGAAGCATTTGTAATGAAAGCAAAAATATTCTAGATTTCCAGTATACTAAAATAATTTTCAGATATAAATAGCTTAATACTGGCCTAGATTATTATCATACAGCGCTTGCGCCATGCACTGCACTACTGTCATGACTGTATTTCTGCATAACTCTGTAAGAGGAAGGAGCGGCACGGGAAGGTCTGTTCTCGGACAGTTAAGCGTCCATAGACCACTTGACTGGAAATCCGACACGTCTGCAAGCTGAAATCGAAGGTCACTTTTAATTAACCGAAACACTCAGCAATGCCTAAGAAGACATATGCTGTCGAGAATAGAGTGCCGAATATTCTACTCAAAAATCAGAAATGTATACTCATTGTATCATCCATCTAAACACTAATTTAGTGTACAACTAAAATAACCATCGAGGTAACATTTCAAATAATCGTAACGCTTACTGTATATTTAAAGAAGTGGTACGGAATAAGGATGAATGGATTCTGTTCATGAACGAAATAGTACAGGTACCATTGGGATTCTAAAAAAGTTGAATTGCTCTCATCTGCTTCGAATATTTACCCCCACCAAAAAAGCATATAAGATGATTTATCCACCAAATTGTATTTGAGGATTTGTATTTATTAAAAGTAGGCATAACATATAAACACAAAACTGGTGAAATACGTTGTAATAACCTACCATATCAAAGTAATCTTTGTCATCTCTGCTGTATACATTACAGTGTACAGAGAGATGAGACGACATGGCTCCAGTTTAAAAACAGTGCAAAGAACAAATAGGTCACAAATAGAATAAAGGGTAACACTTTATAATAGTTCCGTAGTTAACAGGTAAATATGCAGGAAGTAAGCAGCAACAAAGGAGTAGTGCTTCATTAACACCTAAATTGGTACTATTCACTACTAAGGAATTATGCTTAATTACTCAATAGGTAATAGTGATCTAATTATTATAGTAGTTCACTATTACTTCATTAGGAACTATTGAATATTACCGAATAAAGAATTTCTATTAAATCTATACAAGTACACAAAATGCGAGAATTAAAATACAGTAATGTGGATTTTAGAAATATACATGTAGATAAAAAGGGCTCTCGTGAGCTTCGAAATGGCCCATGCTGATTGTTATCCAGCGGAATCTCCGGTTAAGTGGACTGTATTGTACCCTGCAAAATAGTGTGAATGTGCTGACCCCCTGTGGTGTGATAATTACCACTTAACCATGTAAAACGAGTGATTCAGCGCCACAGGTTATTTGTAGCACGAGACAGTATTGGCAGTACTGTTAATCGTTTTCTCTGCGTTGCCATGAACCAGGACTGTAGTTTATCCTGCTCAGGTTCACGGGGCACCAGAAACGCAAAAAGCCACAACATACTGTCAGGAAACTAAACAGCCTCAATTAGCAAAAATACATCACCCTTCAGGCGATCGCTAAACATTAAGGTTTTCCTTGTAAGTACAACCTGACATTTGCCATAAGCTGCAGTCAACGCCACAGGCTCGCTATGAAGCAGCCATGACGCTTAAGCTCATATGAACTTCTGAAGGTAAAAGCCCATATCAGTCTTATGTCGCATGGGAGCCGCTGCACACCACAGACCTGAGTGAGCAGCTGGAAGGTTCGCTGCAAAGACAGGAAGCTTCAATTCCCCCCTAAAAACCTGCAGCTACCACCCCTCCAGGCAGCAGGTCTCCACAATCTCACAACAGGACTTGCAAAGTGTAGCTCAGTCAATTAACCACTTTTATATAAGTTTACTGTAGCATTGTTATTCGTTCTTAAAAAAGGGGGGACTGGGGAAGACTATGCGCACCCAGAAGGGCGGTGTAGTACATAGACCAGTACTGAACTCCTGAATTCGGGGAGGGAGGGGAAAAAAAAAAAAAACCCAAACTCAAGTCATTTTGGTTTTCAAGTGTTTATTTTGGGAACCAGATCATGCATTGAAAACCGGAGGAATGGGAACAGCCTTCAAGCCCGTAAGAGCAGAGTGCAGCTTCAAGCTTCCTTCACATACGTCCTGGTAGCCACAATGTCATCCATGACACATTTCTGCAACAAGTAAAGTGTTAGAACTTGGAGGTCTATATAGATACTTCACTTGGAATGCTGATTGACTATTAACACTAATCGATTAACCAGGGATCAGAGTACCTACAGCTAAAGTGTCCCGGATGCGTATTACAAAACTACACATTTACAGTCTTACCACTATCAGTTTTCCATCCTGCAAAGTTCGCTCTATCGTCGTCTGCTTCCCATCCCACGTCTGCTTTTGGATGAGCTTCCCGTTTTCAAGCGTAACTACGGTCTGTGGGTTGGTCATAATAGGACGATCAGATTGAGAGTGGATCACCAAGGATCCGTTCTTCTGGCACGTACCTTGGTTTTCCGGTCGTCTGCAGTGGTTTCATCGAATTCCTCATCAAGCTTAAATTTGACCTCCGCTGAGGTTAGAGTGCTCTGTGACTTCATACAGACCACCCCCTGATCATCCACGGCGAAGTGGAAACTCGGTTTTACCATGTTCCCCACTTGGCGAGTTGCAAGACCCACTCCTGCAGGTGGGGGCAATTCTTGTCACATCTACATGCATAGTTTCTCCAGTACATCGGTGATCAAGTTACTGAAATCGGCAGCAATGTTTAACAACGTTACACCAGCTAGGTTAAACTACGAGGCAAGATCTACTCGAACACGCACACAAAACACAACCAGTGCTCATGCACAATTCTGCAAGGAACCCGCAAATTAATAGTAAGCTGTGACATCTATTATCGAACAGCCTTAAGTATCACCAAAATGTTTCTAATTCACGTTACCTAAAGCTTTCATGTAATCATCGAAATTCTCACTGGTTTCCAGCTTCCATTTTCCCACAAAGACTTCAACCATGTTGAAAACTAAAGCGACGAATTAAACGCAACCACACGACAGGTACGAAATCTTAACAAAACGACGACCTGTCAGATGTAAGTTTTGGGGACAATTTAAAGGTATCTCACTAACACGTGTGATTTTCAAGTAACCAATCAGGCAGCTGATCATCTAAAGTGATTTCAGCAGGACCAGCAAGGTGTAGCGTGAAAATGTAAGCATACGCAAGAGTTTATCTGTCATGATTTATCAGGGTTGCATCTGGCGTGACACATTTTCGTGGGAAAATGGAAGAGTCATATGGAGAAATTCGTGATTAAATTTTAGGTGTAAAAAAAAGCGTTTACATGGCAACCAATTGTATATTTCTGCCCTTATGTTTTATTTTTGGGGTCAGAATCTCCTTGCAGTGGTGTTTATCTCAAGGCTTATTCATTCAGGCAACCTAGGGCACAAGGCTTGGGTTCAGACTGGATGGCATGGCAGTCCGCCATAAACACATACCTATCTGTACACTTTGGGCAAATTAATAACACTAATTAGCCTAACAATAAAAAAGAAAAAACAGAATATGGGAAACAGAGAGAACATGAAAGCACACACACGCGCGCACACACACACACTCTCACAGTGTAGAGGAAAGGTTTCAAACCTCCAACCCTTCAGCTGGCAATAGAAGTATAGTTTGAACCATCATGACACACTAATTTCAGATGAATTCAAATTATCTTTGTAAGCTCCTTACTCTATATGGCTGCCCCAGAATGCTTTGCGTTTACATACAAACACACACCGTGAGCTATTCAAGCAGAAAACGCCAGACGACAATGGAGGAGAGGAAGAAAAATATAAGATATGGAAAACCGCTGGGGGCCCAACGTCACTTGGCTGCCCTCCCCTCAACAATGTCAATAAGATGTCCTTTCCTGTTATTGTCAGTAGGGCCTGGCTGCAGCTATAGGATTCTCAGGAGGGGCCAGGGGGTGTTTGGGTGTAAGAGTCTGAAAAGTCCCCTTCCCACCCCCATGGAGCTGGATCTATTCTCGGTTGGTCTTCTCAGGTAAGGTGTTCCATTCATGTTAAGGTCTTACAGGTCCATAGGTAAGGAACAAGAAAACAGAGAGCAGATCCAGGCTAAGAATTAATGCAGTTCTAACTAAGCTCTACAAACTACTGTAGGCAGGATACACCCTGTACAGTAGCACCAACAACAGGACCTATTTTACCCAATTGTCCCCTGATTCAAAAGAATTAAATCTTCACTTGTGATTTAATGACTATGGAGCATCCTCTATGTCTGCAGATATTAGAAGAATCTAGGCTTGCTATCATCAATGCTCATTTATATTTATTACTGTGTGAGATCTGTGTGATCTAAAAGTTATTTGAGCTCCCCCCCCCCCCCCCCAGCACTCCAGGTGAGCCTATGCATTAAAACACCCCTGCTTGTGGGCTTGTAAACATTCAGAAGTTCAATTACGTTTGCCCATGAAGAACAAAGGTATTTATAGGTAAAAAGTACAATTTTGAAATTAGCCCTAAAGTTGTCTGGGAGCCAGCAGAGAGATATAAGTGTTGGTGTAATATGATATTATAGGTAATACTAATTTTTATCCTTTCTGCAGTGTTTTGCATTCTTATTAAATATCTGAGGGTCTAACTTGGTTTTCTTTTTCCAGTAGTGGTTTGACTCAAGTCACTTTGAAGGATCCTGAGATGAAAATTGTGTAGAGATGCATTTAAAATGGTAAGAATGGGTGTAGAGAGAGTTGATGAAGATTCCTTAAGGCGTTTAGTAGGAATGGGGTTCAATGGACAGGTTATGTCATAAAAATTGATGATGTCAGTTTATCTTGGTTTCTTGCTAAATCAAACCTGTTGAGACAGTATTGGAGATCAGTTACTTTCTGCATTTATTGCTGTGTGGTTACATCCTAATTTGTATTGTTACATTTCTCTGAAATTAGGAACACCTATACACCTGCTTATGCAATTATCTATTCAGTCAATCATGTTGCAACAGTGAATGCATTAAATAATGCAGATATAGGTCAGATGCTGCACATATTCGCCACAGCAGACTAAAGGAAAAAAAATCTTGACCATGTCATCATTGTTGGTGACAGGCGGGGCGGGTTTGAGCATTTCTGTAACTGCTGATCGCCTGGGGTTTTCACACACCTCAGTCTCTACACTTTGCTGAGAATGGTGTGAAAAACATCCAGTGAGCGTCAGTTCTGCTAACAGAAACGCCTTGTTAATGAGAGAGGTCAGAGGAGAATGGCCAGACTGATTCGAGCTGACAGAAGGGCCATGATAAGTCATATATCTCTCTGTACATCTGTGGTGAGCAGAAAAGCATCTCAGAATGCACAAGACATTAAACCTTGAGGCGGATGGGCTACAACAGCAGAAGACCATGTAGGGGTTCCACTCCTGTCAGCCAAAAACCGAAAGCTGAGGCTGCAGTGGGCACTGGGTCACCAAAATTTGACTGTTGAAGACTGAAAAAATATAGCCTTGTCTGGTGAATCTTGACTTTTGTTGACGTGCACAGATGGTAGGGACTGAATTTGGCATCAACAGTATGAATCCATGGATCCAACCTGCCTTCTGCCAGCAGTCCAGGCTGGTGGTGGAGTAAGGGTTTGGGGACTGTTTTTTTTTTGGTACTCTTGCTTTTTTGGTACTCCTGCTTTTTTTGGTACTCCTGCTTTTTTTGGTACTCTTGCTTTTTTTGGTACTCTTAAGACCTGTTAATACCAATTGATCATCATTTGAATGCCACAGTCATTTTGAGTATTGCTGCTGATTGTGTGCGTCCCTTCATGGCCACAGTGTTCCCAGCTTCTAATGGTTATTTCCAGTATGATAATGCACCCCGTCCCAAAACGGTCACCGGATCTGAATCCAATAGAGCAGGAGATTCGCAGCATGGATGTGCAGCTGACAAATCTGCAGAAATTGCATGCTGCAGTCACGTCAGCGCTGTCCAGAATCTCAAAGGAATGTTGCCAACATCTTGTGGAATCTGGGCCACTAAGAACTGAGGCTGTTCTGAGACCAAAGTGAGGCCCCACCCACAACTAAAGTGTTTCTAATAAAGTGCTCAGTGAGTATATATCCCTGTAGTCCATCTGCAAAGAAAGTGAAATCTGTGACTACAAACTGCAACAATAAAAACCACTATCATTTGCAATCCATATGCCACGTTACACTTTGTAAAGGGGGCAACCAAGACTGGTAGCATATATTACCCATAATACTTATCTACAACCATACAATTACTACACAGATAAATGCATGAGGAGAGAATTACAGCAACAGGTCTCTACTGTCCTCTGAAAAAGGAGAATCAGAAGTTTTTTATCACGTATTTTCAAAATGTACATATTAACTTCTCTTGTGCACCCCTGGTCAGCCTTTGGTAAATGTGTGAGTATTTTAATAGAATTGATAAAAACTAACACTAATGATATACAGTGTATCTGGGAAAGATATATCCTTACCCTGTTAGAGGATATATAACATCCAAAAAAATATTGGTGTAAACCACAAAATGCAGGAATCAAAATTTATCATTGCATTGCATAATGCATATTTTTCAACACACAAAGATCCGGAACAGCTGCAATTACAATCACAAACTCATCAGAAGCCCATTTTAACAAACCAGTGACCAATGGATATAAGAAAAAAAATCAATATGTAATTTATAGTTTACTAGCAGTGCAATGGCTAATGTAAGTCACATTCCCCATGACCCACAGTAATAAATGTATTTGTACATCCACAGCTGAGCTGCAGTGTACCCTATAAAAGGGTGTGAGCATACAGACCCAGTGGGGTGCAATTACTACACTAATATCTGAGATCAATGCTATGATATGACGATATTTCATTAGTAAAAAAATAACAGGTTTCCTTTTGGTGAGGCAAGGGGTTTTTTCATGGTTCATCATAAGGAAATACAATAGCATGTGAGCTGTTTCAATGGACCATGTGGTTATTTTGTATCTGCACTGAGCCCCTGAAAGACCTGGAGAAACCACTTAAGAATATAAATGTCATACTTAAGAGATTCCCAGTTCTGAATTCTTTTTGTATTCAGAAATTTTATTATGAGCACCAGATGTGATAATGCCCTACGAGAGCTCTAAGTGTCACCAAGGACTGGGACCCAGATAAAGGGGAGCATTTCCAAGCCTATGGAGCATCGCTTCCAGCTGCCTTCAGATGGGTCCTGTGAGCCACAACATCATCCATAATGCACTTCTGTAACAGAGAAGAGCGCTTCTTAAGCACCACATAAGTGGTCTGCATCACATTCTCACCAGGCCAGGGAATGATTTTAGTTGCATGTCATGAGCCCTGAAGGGAAATTCATGACCCACCCCCATACACCAGCTGTATGGAAGGTGACTGTCCTCCAAGAGGAATCCATGCATGATAAGCCTTGTTAGCCCCCCCCCCCAAAAAAAAATAAAAAATAAAAACATATTGGATGGACAACCCATCCACAGCAAATACATGCAGCTGCCTTACTTACAAACAGAGAGTTCAGTAGCAGTATTCTAGAGCAGCTTGAGTGCGCAGAGCAGCATTCCATCCCGCTCTATCGACCTCTGCCTCCCATCCCACGCCTGCTTTTGGATGAGTGTCCCATTCTCAAGCGTTACTGCGGTCTGTAGGTTGGGTGTAGAGGAGTGTCAGATGAAAGAGTGATACAGAGTGCGGCTCTTAAGGCCACATACCTGTGCTTTTTGGTCGTCAGTGGTGGTTGCGTTAAATTCCTCAACAAGCTTGAACTTGACCTCCGTGGATTTTAAAGCACTCTGAGATTTCGTGCAGATCATTTCTTTGTCATCCACGGCGATCTGCAAATTTGATTTTACCATGTTCCCCATCTAAGGAGTCGCAAGCCCCAAAGGCAGCACCCAGGTGCATCTTCAGTAGGTATATCATCCTCAAGGGAGTGAGCAAAAAAATCAGCCACACTTCTCCTAGGGCAGCAGATCACCCGCAGCTGGCAGCTGCTTAGGCTCTGAAAGGAGGTCTAAGTCAATGCTGTGCCAACGCTGTCCCTCTCTTTCACAGTGCCATACCCATAAGCACCCGCAGCCATTGGTTCGTCACACCAATACGTGTTAGAAAGTGCTTCCCCCAGTGACCATAAGGCTGTACTGTGCCACTTTCCAAAGTGCCCACACTCATCCCTATAGAATGCAATTGTACAGTCAGTGCCAACAAAATCAAAGCCCAGGCTGGGAAAACCATCCATTTATTTTCTTGTTTGTTATTTTATACTGTTCTGTCCATATTCTGTATTTTTCCTGCACTTAAATAGCCTACTGTGCTGTATGTGCGGCTGTGGTGCCAGAATTTCCCGTTTGGGATCATTAAACTTTGTTTTTACAATGACGACCGTGTTGACGACGCACTAAATAATTTTGCCACGAGATGGCAGTAAAAAGCCTTGATTCATAGTTGCGTTTGTAATTATCTCACTGGTACTGAACGGAAACAAAGGACCATAAGCTGTATCACTTATACACGCCTTTGCTATAACTGTAGAGTAATTAAAAAGGTTAAAGTGTGTTTTCTCCCACAGTCTTCCCAAGCTGTTATCTTATAGAACTGCTGTTTTGGTTGTGTCTCCTCGCCGCAGTCACTTAAAATGGGCCACTTTAAAATGGGCCGCTAAATCAGTGATTGAATTATTCACTGTACTAACATGAAGCTCTTCCAGTGCAGGGAAAGTTACCTTGTGATGTAAAATCTTATTTAAAAATGTTATGTGAGTGGCAGCCTTTGTCCTTACGTGTTCGGTTCCAGGTTTATCCAGAACACAAGCAAATGTATTATTCTGATGCAGAGTATTTGAGTAATGTTTATATTGCTTCCTGTTCCTAGTGAGGAATTATGGTGACTCTGAAGTTGTAATGTGATTCTGGTAATCCTGTACTGAGGCATGTGACTCAGCTGGGTTCGACGCTATGTCTGCGGTCACATCAAGTCGTACCAGAGTGACTTTGCATTTGGGTTCTTGACCAAGGACGTAACCCTCAGTTAGTTGGCAAAGGTTAATGCCATTTGGAACTCAATGATACTGACTGACCATGCAAGCCTGACCATGACTTAGAAGACCATTATACACCCACCTTGTCTTTTTCACTTATTTACTCTAAACCAGTCAAGTTCCTATGGAAGATTGTGTAATAGTGCTCTAAAGTCTACCAATGAGATGCAGCACAATAAAAGCAAACATCTTTGAGTTACTTGTTTGTTTCACTAAAATTTTCTAACAGGCAACCACAGACTTCAAAATTAAAGTCATTGGCGCTGCCTAGTATTTCTGTATATATGACTCTGAGAATGATGATATGCTAACTTCTGATTTGCTTCTGGGAGTTTTACTTACACAAAAATGTGTACAGAAAAATGACAGGGGCAGAAGTAAAAATGATTGGTTCAGAAAGATAACCAATCAGATTGTAGAGGAGGTAGGTCCAAGGAACTAGAGGAGGCAGGACAAAGACATCTGATTGGTTATCTCTCTAAACCAATCATTTTCCCTTCTGCCCTCAGAACATTTTTGTCTAAGCAAAACTCCCATGAGCTTCTGACTTGGGACAGCCATTTACATTTTCTTCACATTATTCTTACATTATTGAATGTCCAGGATAATAAAACTTTTCTGATTCTGATTATTCATTTATCTATTTGCTTCCTTTATTTTGGTATGTTACTTGTAGGTCAGTCCATTTTAATATGACAGAAGGATGTTATAGCCCAACTGAATACTAACTTTAAACCAATTTAGATGAGATGACATCAAGAGTAATGGAGTGGTGTATAGTGCAAGCATAACTCTTTTAAATTGGCATTGCATCAAATTCTACTACATCTTAGCTATGAAATATCTGTGTGAGTAAAAAATAAATGATGTTTAAAGCTAACATATATGTTGTGTTTAAAAGTAGTATTGCAGTAAAGGACATTAGGCACATGTACATTATAAAGGTGCGCGACCCACTGAAGGGTACAGAACAAATGGTTTGAAGACGACTGAGGGCATTGCGTTCTGTTGTAAAGTAAATGTATGTTCTATTGAAACCTGCAAGTTATGACATGCTATAACATATATGTTTTATCTTAGCTTGTGTATGTTCAAGGAGGTTCCTGACATTATCTGAATAAATGAGTTATGTCTTGAGAACGTCGAACGGTTCCCATTACCCGTGAGGAATGACAGAATGATGTGTTGCTAGCTAATGGAAATTAATCAAAACAATAAAGCGGAGGGAACCACCCAGTGAAGACAGGAGACACTGTTTTTGTAAGTATGTACCTCGTAGAGACATGCCCTGGGTTATGATGGGGTTACGTTCCGATAAACCTATCGTAAGGCAAATATATCGTAAGGCGAACATGGATTTTAATACAGAACACCTAACCTAACAAAGTCTACAGTTGGGCAAAATCATTAACACAAAGCCTATTTTATAATAAAATGTTGACTATCTCAAGTAATTCATTGAATAATGTACTGAAAGTGAAAAACATAATGGAATTGGAATACCCATCGTGTCGAAAAATCGTGACCCGGACCATCGTAACCCGGGGAGCGTCTGTGTAAGAGAAGGGGTGCAGAACCTCTTACCGGTCTAAGACTCGTGTCTTTAAATTTCAGATATCCAAATTAGCAAAATTAATAAGAAATTCTTAAATTTCCTTCTTTTTTTAACCTCTTTATACAGCTGGACAATTTGCATAAGCAATACAATTTCCTTATTCATAGGTGAAACAGCGGGCTAATTTCTTTCACAATCCTACTTCCATAAAAACTTTATCCAGCGAGACACCACTTTACCTGTGAATCAACCTGCAGTCTCGTTGTCATTCTTTATGGGTAACAGTCCTATTCAATAGCTTATACCTAGCTTTCCGTGATTGCCATAATTACTTGGATGTAATTTTCTTGTTTGCGCTTTGAGTGGCAATTACGTAGATGTTGGTCCGTATAAATCATGTCGTCTGTGGTGTAACGCCTTTACCTGTTTCATATGATGGAATTCAAATCTGTTACACGTCACTTTCACTGACAGGCGAACAAGCTCTGACGCACGATGAGAACCTGCAGTCACTTTATCTCCCCTAAGTAGGGCGCTGTTCATTCTGACTTCAGTCCGTTGTAACGTCAGATTATTTTGGTACTGCAGTCTGTAATCATATTGTAAAAGTGAGTACACGATAAATAGTCCATATTCTGTATTTTGTAAATAGGGGTCGGAGCAGCGTAGCGGAGCGCTAATGTTATTTTTCATTACTATAGGCATACTATAGCATTATATACCTCATTATATTGCCTCAAACTGACACGTAAGAAAAATCGTGATTTAATCCACAAACACCACAACACTGTGATGTTCTGAGAAATGGCATAGGATTAAACTTTAATGGCCAGTTTCCCAGTCAAGGATTAAGCCTAAGCCTAGACTAGTGAATCTCCATTGAAACGGTAATTTAGTCCAAGACTAGTTTTAATCTTTGTTCGGGAAACCGGCCCTAACTGTTAAATTGATAGAATAATCAATAAATTAACGTATTTCATCTGGTTAATTTATAACGTGTATAATTATTGCTTCGACCCACGCAGAACAACAATAAAGAATCAAATTGTTTAATGTGCACAGCGTTCATCTTAAACATATGCTATATTTCACCTTTTTTAACCACCCTGTTAAACTTTTCCTGATTTGGATTCTTTCAGGATTACGCTACTTTTTTCCGTGTAAAGACGTTTTTGTTACTCATCTAACCTATATAATTACTTTACAGCTGTTGGTTAATCTGCTGTGAACAACGCATCTAATTAATGAATTAAAGCTGAAGTTGTTTCACAACAGCATGAATAATAACGTGTATGCAATTGCTAAAATAATTTTGGGAAAAAAGTTTACTTTTAATTTTATAAGGTAAACTAGTACGCTAATCTTATATCTGGAATGGTCGTAAATGTCTTTAATTTAAATAAAGTTACTATTTTGTTGAACATTTATACAGCCTTTGAACAAATATGTTCAACGAAAGGCCGAGCAAATAAAAGTCATCACACATCATGGAGCAAAGTGTTGAGTAAATGAGAAGAGTACTGGCAACGTCTTCAGAGAAGTTGAGAGTGGCAATATAGGATTATCTTTCAGGGTTTAGGGGGTGTTTGGGGAATGAAGCTCATTGTTAAAATATTGACGTGTCCCAAGAGGTCTGGGTGAGGGTTTAGTGTGAAAATGGGATATAGAATATAACCATAGTTAACTTGTTCATAATTAACTGCTTCCCATAATCATGTTTATTGAGCCGCTTATTTTGTTATTGTTACTAATCACTGGATAACCTTCATCTTTGGGGATTAAGTAAAATAAATTGTATTGTCAAGTAAGCTATTCTTTAAAGGTCAGTTGTAAAGATACATAGACTCTAAAACAATAAAACAATTCATTATAATAATTTTGTCTCGCAATTAATAAAAAAAATCCCCGGCCTCGTTTCCTGCTTTACTTCCTCACACTTTCCGTTAGGCGAAACGCACCGGTTTACCTTCTACCATTAAGAACTGACACAGGATCAGTCACCCTTTGCTTCCAGCTCTTATCTACCGCGCTATGAGCGAAGCCGTCTTCCTGATCCAGGATCAGTCGTACAATGGGCAGAACGGGATCCGCATTGAATGAAGCGGCGGAGGCGTGTGCCTCGCCGTCCAATAGGAGCGCCGCGGAGCCGGGGAACCGCACATGTTTACGGGCGGCATTCCGCCGGTTCGGGCACTCGCTGGAGGACGCGCCGGTGGAGTGGAGCTCGGCGTGGGATTGGAGCTGTACTGGAGACCGCTAGTGATTTTTATTTTTCTGCGCGATATTTTCCTTCAGTTATTCTAGACTGAAAAAGTAGCGGGGATATTTCTGCTTTTCGGTGGAGCCGGTAATAGTCGGCTAACTGCACAGCAATTGCTGATCACAATTTCTGAAATGGCTGTTTCGGTCCGAGATAAATATATTCCGTGCCATGTTTTCGTGTCTTTGCGAGCCCAAGGGAACGGATAGAAAAACAAACAGGTCGAAAGAATAACGATAGGCAGCCGGTCGGATGAACTGGATGGACGCGCATTTGGAAAACGTGCTCTGCTGTTTTTAAGCGTGTTACGGTTTCACTTCCAACCTTTTCATTTTTTTGCTTGCAGTCAGTATACAGTGAATGGATAGTGCGGCGTGCTGTAGCTAAGCTAACCGCATCGTATACACATTTTTTTTAATTTGCTATCTGCTCCAATTTCATAGCATTCATTGGAAAATATTAGCAGTTGATGCTTTCCAGCTGTGCATAAAGGGTAGCAAATCCGGAGAGATAACGCCATGCATTCGCGACGACTGGTGAAGCGCTCTCTCCTTGGGAGCCGGGTATGTGCCGGCGATGGGGCACTGCTCCCGGGGGTGGTCCATGCTGTCAAACATGAAAACAGGGATGCTCCGATGGGACCCCGGCAAAGCCTTTGCGTGGCGTTGAAGCAAGAGGGCAGCTTAAGGGAGTATTTCGAAGGCGACGCGGCCCTTTGCCAGGAGCAGACGCCTGCAGCGGGACCGCTGAGATCCAGCCTGAAGGTGTGTGATCGCTTTACTGTGGCTTGTGTGTGTGTTTTGTATTTTCAGTAATGAGTCACCCTGCTTATTGCTCCGTGGACGGCTCTAGTGCGCGCACGCCGTGTGCAGCAGTGTATTTTTATACCAGCTCCTAGTCTTTTGTCCAGTGCAGCCCACGATGGCCAGCCGAGCCTCGGCTATAATGACGAATAAATGTCTTTCAAACATAATACATCCATGCATTGTGCCGTTATTTTGTTGGAGGGACTGGTTTTAGTTAAGGTATGTCAGACCGTACGGCGTGCTCATGTGCACGGTGCATTACCCCGTCTTAGCCAGGTTTTCTCTGCAGCTAGCCACCACGCCGTGGAGCCTTATCCTGCCGCATGCATTGCATTTTTCACATTGCCCCCTCGCCAGGGTAAAGCCCCGCTTATTTGCTCGTCTCCAGCCGCCCCTTGCCGTCATTTTCCGCCCGATCTCGGGATGCGATGCTGCCGCTTTCCACTACACAACGTGGTGGGTTTTATAACCAACATGTCGGGTGTTTTTAAATCGATGATGTAATTTCCTCACTAAAAATAAAGAATCATGACCGCATTGCCTAGCCGGGGTTATTGTGTGCTGTTTATCGCCCAAGCAGAGATGCAGCCTGGTAAGAGGCGAACACCGGTCGTTTATTAATGCAGTCGCCGAACAAGTAATTGTGCGCGAAAGGTGTATATTGAGCAAGCTTCACATTCAGGAACGGGCTTATCGAATTTGTGATCTTGGTGTTTTATACCTATTAGATTATATCATTGTTTTGAATGTTTTCCAACGTATAAAATGCATCAAGAATTATAATTAAATGGGAAGCGAGCGTGCCTAAATCCAATGAATCGGAATGGTTTAATACTGGAAGGCACATAATGGCATTGTGAAATTAGAAGATCATACGATTATAACACAAAATATAGGTATTCTATAGACATTTGGTCTCCAGACTTCTGGTTTCACACAGACTGGCTATTGTCGGCATCATTATTTCTACACGGTATCACATTTTGCGGTGTCACACTTAGCGAGACCTCAGTTTTATTTATCCACAAAAGAAGCGAAGTACCTTTTGTCTGTATGCCCCTCGAAGCGGCTGGAGGGAAAGGCATGACCTGTTGACTAAAGTGAACCCTTCTTCAAGTGCTGCGAGTATGCGAGGTCCTGGAAAACTGCACATCATTGTTTTATGGGCACGCAGATGAACAGAATGGAAAAAATGAATGATAATATACGTAATCTCTCTATTGCTTCGCTACCAAGCACCTACTCCCAACGTACGACTGGCTTTACAGGAATAGTTGTTTTGCACATTTCAACCCGGCGAAGGTATAATGTGCTTTCAAGTGTCGTTTGGACCGCCTTTTACGATTTGAAAGGATGCTCTCGACACTTAAAATTATGTACGGAGTCATACTTTCAACTTGTGCCCAAGTACCGTGTGTCGTTTGTTTTATTGTTTTGTTCAGCCTGTCGTCGGCATCACCTTCAAAGCAGCGGCGGTTTAAAGTCACGCCAGCATCTAGTTTAACTGTTTTGCTGTGTTTCTTGCGTGTCCCCGCGGTCAGATGAATGCATCCTTTTGTCTGACCGCATCGCCGGCTGTTTTTTCCCGTAGCCTCCCGCCTACTGCAGTAATGCACAAAATTGATTAATGTTGTTATGCAGTTCTGTATGTTTGTTATTGAATGAAGGGGCAAGCCCACTACATAAGTCTAGGTACAGGAGTTTTTTTTTTTTTTGTGCATTTCACAAATTTCATTTGATTGTAAATATGATTATTAGGTCAGCTATTAAATGCTGCTTGTTTAGAAATGCATTTTTTAATATAAAGGATAGTAATTTTTACTAGGATTTTCATCAATGGCTGCTTCTGTGTTAAAGATGTGATGAGGTATTAAGTCTTTGTCTGGACAGAGGTGGTGTTACGAAGATGTTTTGTACATCTACGTAAATTCTTCCCAGACGTACTGCGGGGTATTGGCGACAGTCACAAATAATGCACACGTTGTATATATTAATGTCAATCAAAGAATAGTATAGCAGAGATTTCTCACATACTTTTTTTTTTTTAAGCTAATGGTTTATGCATTTTAATATCTGCTTTTTAATATGTTTAATATGTGATCTTTGCCTGTTAGATGTGTAAATATATCTAGTTTTGATCTGTTTCTGTAGCAGTGTACACTGTGTCGTATTTGACAGTTTCACAGAGAATGCGGTGACAGTGAGGTTTATGTCGTAATGTGTTCATTACAGAATTTAACGTTGTGGTGTGTCAGGGTGCAGCTTGCGCCCTATATCATCCTCTGATTCACAAAGCCATTTTTTCATCGAAGATATTTCTTCCTGACACAGGAACTCGGAAGCCGGGTCATGAACAAGATTCAAAAATGAAGTACTTGTGTATAAGCGGTTCAAGCTAAATGAATCACAGTAACTGAGCCAATTACATAGCTTTAGCTACACAAAGACCATGCTAACATCAGTAGCCCGGAATGTCCGCCTTGCTGACACACTCATCAGACGTTGTGTACCCTACTTAATAAAATGCCTCGGGTCCATTATTTGCTGCCAGCAGGCAGCGCCTGTCCTGAGAGTGACCTCGTTGTCCTCTGGTCACCAGGTTGAAGTAGCTGCTCGGACGTGACGCTGTCAGAGGCCGGGCTGTTGCTGCAGACTCATGGTTTCTTTATTTGGGGCCAGTGTCCATTTTTAGCGAATGTGAAATGCAACTTTTATCAAAGGGGGATGACAAATGTGGTATTTTGTTAAGCCGTTTGGGAGAAAATTGAGTGTCATCGAGAAATTAGGTCACACCAACAGGTGATTACAGTCCTCAGCTGTTTCATTTCTGAGGTGCTGTGAACAGCGCTGGCTTTTTCTTTCACTGCCTGTATGTTGCAAGATGCTAATTCTCTGTTGTGGAACCATTAAGAGGTGTTTGATATTAGTATTTTGCTTTTAAAGTAAAATTGCTCTTGCCGTCTGTAATGCCCGTTTTCTTCCCATGAATTCCTGCAGCAAAGCTCATGCAACGGGCATGTCAACCAAGCGGCGAGCACGCAGATGAAATCCCGAGAGATGGAGCCCAGAAACGGGCCGGCAGAGAGCACGGGAGACCCGCCAGGGCCCGGCGACAAGCCTGCAGAGCCCGAGAAGGAGCCGACCCGGTCCGTGTCCCTGCTGGAGCAGAAGCGGAAGGTGGTTTCTTCCAGCATAGACGTTCCTCACACCAGGTGATGCTCTCCATTTCAGATCCTCCCGTTGTCTGTGTTTACGCAGCCAGTTCTGTATTTATAACTCTATATGAACTGAAAAATACTTGCATTGCTTATTGAATATATAAATTGCATGTGTAAAAATTACTTAAGAAGGTATATCTTGCTTTGTTGCATTTTATTTATTTGCATTTCTTTCTTCTGCCATAAAACGCAGTTATGAACTGATACCTGCTCTTGCAGTACAAGAGATCATTGCAACCAGTCAAGGCAGCAGTTTGAAAGTATTGGTTGCTAATTCCCCCCCCCCAATCGGCATCCAAGTGCTCTTTCATTATGAATGACATATGGATGGGGGTGTTTTGGTCCCCCCCCAGCTTCCATTCATATGAACATTTTCTTGCTACTATTTGAGGTATGAATGTGTGAGATCAGGAGGTGCCTCCTTGTGTTGTGTAGCATGCTTGCGTCTGAGGGCACAGCTGTAGACGCTGCTGTTGGGTATGATCTCAGCTCTGCAGTCAGGAATGTGCCGTCTGTCGGGAATCGCTCTCAGAAACAAACCCGGAGTTTGATGTCAACACTTAGACTACACTGAAAAAAGTAAAGCATAGCTGTCGTTTGTTTAATGTGTTTTTTCTCATTCCATTAGTTAAAAAAATATTAATTTGCCCTTTTAAAATAAGCTGTCTAATTTATGCTTATCGGTGAATTGTTTTTTTTTTACTTTACTATAATGCTACTGACATCAGGGAACCAAAGTGAAATTTTTAATTTTGATCAAAGCACTTT
>JAODJU010000138.1:19687947-19713240 GCA_026776725.1 Gnathonemus echidnorhynchus | reverse complement strand
GGCTCCTCTGGCGGGGCCCTCGGCTCCTCTGGCGGGGCCCTCGGCCACTGCTGGCTCCTCTGGCGGGGCCCTCGGCCACTGCTGGCTCCTCTGGCGGGGCCCTCGGCCCCAGTCTCTGTACCTCACTTTGGACCAGCGTCTTTATGGTTTTGTTTTTTTTCCATGTATATTTTGTTTTTATATTATCAATTATGTTTTGAAATCCAATTTATGTTTAGATTTCAGTGTGGTATTTATTTTTATTCATTTATTTATTTGTTTTTAGATAAGATGAACTTTATTAATCCCATGAAGGGAAATTTCGATGTTACAGTGTTACAGATAAGAGACACAAGACAACAGACACAACATGAGCAGAGTATGGTTCAGGGACGAGACGTATAGCAGTAATGATAATCACACAATGACAACTAGCTGCAGTAGTAGTAAAAAATAATTAAAATCAATATATAGAATAGCACAGGTGACCCCCATTTAACCTCCGTTTGATCAACGACCACGTTAACGACCGTGGCCTAAAAAATGACAATATAAGAGAAATTTTTTTTTTGTTTTAATGCCGGATGTATCAGCCGCTGGTTTGTTTTTTTTTGTTGTTTTTTTGTCTTTCTGAAACGCGAGGGCGTGCGTCCGGTAGTGCTGTCAGCCAACAAAGACACTCTACAGTGCCACCTGACAGATAATGTTACCAGGGTTCCTGCGGTCATGGAAAACCTGGAAAAGTTTTGAAATTTTTAAATAATTTTTCCAGGCCCTGGATAAGTTTTGGAATTCTTGGATAGAGAGGAAAAGTTCTGGAAACTAGCTTTGTTCATTTTTGTTTCCCGCTTCATTCCACAACATGCTAACGGAAATGTACGAGCGGAAATCAGTAGTTAACTACCTTACACAAATACTGTTCCATCTACTTTAGTTTTACAAACTTGTGAATTTTGGAAAATTTTCTTATGGTACTGGAAAAGTTTTGGAAAAGTCATGGAAATTTATTCTGCCAGAATTGGGGGAACCCTGTGTGACTACTTTAATTCTAGTTCACCATATTTTACTTATTTTGTTATGGATTTTTGTTAATTGCTTACTTATGCATACATTATTTTTTTTAGTGTTTAAGCTGTTTAAAATGTGAAATTTAAACTAAAAACGTAGAAAAAGGTAAAGTGTTCCCTGTTGCAGTTTTTTGTTTTATGAAAAGGTTTCATGTTTACTATGCGCCATAAGTGTTTTTGTGTTTTATTAAAGATAAAAAGATAAGAATTTTTGTACAGTACTGTACTAAATGTTTTCATATTGTGCATTAATAATCCATAAAGTTTAAGAAGCAGCACTATCTGCAATGTAGCTAAACTACTTTGTACAGTAATTACAGGCATCTTGCACAACGGCAGGATAGAGTAGCCTAAGCTTTCTGTGACTGGTAATATTCCATCAACGTCCAAATCGTTTAAGGTCCTGTTTTACAGAACATGAAGCAGACGTTAAACAGAGAATACCTGTAATAATAATAGTAGAGTGATGCGGGGAGGCTGAGGCAGCCTCTGCCGTTCGGGTGTATGTCTGAGCGCCTACTGAGAACAGTGCTGATTATTGTTGTAGAGTCTGACTGCTGCAGCGGATCTGCAGAATGACTGTAGAGCAGCGTGGGTGGAGCAGCCTGTTGCTGAAGGAGCTGCCTAGGGCAGACAGGGACTCATGCAGAAATATTTATATTCGTTATATATTTTAAGTTTTAATAATTTTATTTCTAGGGATAGAAAATAAAGGGAAAGTTGTAGAGCTATTCTATGTGTGTCTACATGAATACACTGAGCACATAATGTACTACTGTTCTCAAAATGGGCAAAACATTTTCCAAGAATTATTAATGGTCATTTAAGGCTAAACAAAATAAAGTAAAACTGTAGTATTAAAAAACGCCAACAGAAAGTATGTGATGTTTGTTTTTATTTGTTACTTTTGGAAGCACTATTTATAGTTTTTGTTTAATTTATTTTTGTATGTTTTTGTTTTGTTTTTTGTTAATGATAATGCTGCTTTGGACGAATGCATCTGCTAAACGTTAGTTTTTTTGTTTTTTTGAGAGTGGCTCCGCCCCTGGTTGTCCTGTTAGTTTTGGACTGTTGCATCCCTTAAATGAAGTGGGTGCCTCTCTGTCTGCCACTGCTGCAAACCCTCAGCACCGTAACTCCATTAGCACTGAGTCACGCGTCACTCTTTCTGACAGCCGGATTTTTTGGAAGACAGGGTGGGAAAGTTTCAGTGACGGTGTCTCCCCAAGGGACAGGCAAACTTATGCATGAACCCCGTCAAGCCCCCCCCCCCATCTGATATTCAGCGGTTTATTAAGCGTGCCCGCTCAGGAGGCTTAATCCCAGGCCCGATATCAGTGCACAGCTCCGTGTCCCTGCAGCAGAGCGGAGTGGAGTGTCACCCGGTCTTTGTGCTTAATGACGGCTCGGGGGAATATTCATGAGGAGAGCTTTGCTGGGGAGAGGGAACGCGGAGACAAGCCGGCGGAACGCAGCCAGATCCCGCTGAACTCCGAATGAACCCGACGCACTGCTATCCAGTTATTTATTTACTAACTTGTTCTGCACTGTCATGACCGTTTTTTGGAGCGAGCTTCTAAGGCGGACCCCATGTGAATGCCTCCACACTGCCCCCTGCAGGCGACCGCTCCTGTCACCATCCCTGGTTCCACCAGTTTCAGCCCCAGCAGCACTGGCCCTGGAAGCTTCAGTGTCTCCTGGCAGTCACCGTCTGTCACCTTCACAGGCGTCCCCGTGAGTGAAACACAGGTTTGCCGGTCACCGCTGTCCTTTTTTTGGGAAGGAGGGTAGTGTGCAAGTTGCGGGGGGGGGGGGGGGGGTCTTTCAATAGACTGTTGTACAATATGGAGGTATGGAAATGCCTGATCTCACTCTGACTAGCAATGTGAGAATTGCACATGCACAACGTGCAATATTGGTATTAATATTGCACATCATCCAGCTGAATGATAAACTACAACCATTTTTGGAATTTAGCACAAAATACCACCTAGCATTGTGATGTCATTCAGCACTGGTACCAGTTTTACTGGCAGTGGAAAACCAGCACCTTGACGTACCCAAAGTACGGTACTGTGGTGCTGTGGAAATTGACTGGCCGACTGATTTTAAATGAGGTCAAAGGGCAGAGGTGTAGGACCCTCTTACTTTTGACTGGCTTGGGCTGCATAATATGCGATTGTATTAATATCGACATAGCACGTTATGCAATTCCAGCTGTTTCTTTGGAAGGACAACGATAGATGGTTTAAGACGATACGTTATGCTGAAACACGTGTACTTGGCAAATTCTGCAATTTTAATGATGGTTCTTTTTTAAGATTTAGTAAAAGTAAAAAGAGAAAATATCTAAAATTTTCCTGCTGCTGCATTAGCATGAGCTCTGTATGTGCACTTAGAACCAATCGCCGTAATTTTCGTCCTTGCTGTCAGACTCACTCAGACCGTGTGGCGCATTTGTGAGAATTTTTAACAAAAATGAGTGAAGAGGAGAAAAACGAACAAGAACTGGTCACCAAAAGGCATTGGCCTTCTGCTGTGTGAAAATATTTTGGATTCCATATAGACGATATTTTACAAAGGCAAGTGATTTGTCGACACTCCTTTGTGTCTGGCAGAATTTAAGGCAACACCACCAACTTGATCGACTCTATTGGTAGAGTCTCTGTTTAGGCTCTGTTTAGCTATAGCTAATTTCGGGTAAATTTCAGCTGTTTTTTGTTGTATTATTGCAATTTTATCGCATACATTACAAATGTCATTATTTTGATTTTATTTTTTTCAATACCATGCAGTCCTAGTACTGACTCTCTCTCTGTGTGTGTGTGTGTGTGTGTGTGTGTGTTCTGGTCTCTCTGGCAGGCATCTCCCCCTCATAGTCAGACCAAGGGCTCGACGGAGCAGCGCCCCCCAGCTGCCGCCATTCTCGCGTCTCCCCCACGGGCAACAGGCCTGCTCAGGTACCGTCCTTTCCTGCCATGGCACCCTCCATACATCTTGACTTGCTGGTGTCTTCCGTGCAATACGGATATGTGTGTGTGTGTGTGTGTGTGACGCCCACCGGTTCACCTCTCTACTTCGCCTGACAGGAAGTCGCGAGGCGAAGGCAAGAAATGCCGCAAGGTTTACGGCATGGAGAACCGGGACATGTGGTGCACGGCCTGCCGCTGGAAGAAGGCCTGCCAGAGGTTCGTGGACTGAGAGGGCGAGGCCATCCTTTTAGCCCGGAGTTCAAGCGGACCATCCACCCCTGGGGAGGGAGAGCACTCGTGGTGTGAGGGCTCCGCCCACCCAGAACTCAGCCGTGATGTGGCGCTGGTTCTGTTTCGCTTATTTCCGTACATTCTGCCTCTGATCAATCAGCTTTGACTGATGCCATTTTTCTGTGGAGATAGTCCTTTCTCCTTTTTTGCTGTCATTTTTTCCCAACAGAGAACACTTTTTTGACCTTATAACAGGGAAAAGGAAAGGATAAAAAAAAAAAACTCCTGAAGATACTTTTTAAATTCATTTCTTTTGGGAATTCTTTGGCAAAAAAGGGGGGGGAGGAATAGGGGTCGTAACTC
The DNA here is from genome assembly GCA_026776725.1 of Gnathonemus echidnorhynchus. Lineage (NCBI taxonomy): Eukaryota > Metazoa > Chordata > Actinopteri > Osteoglossiformes > Mormyridae > Gnathonemus > Gnathonemus echidnorhynchus. The sequence continues at coordinate 19,708,628 of JAODJU010000138.1, read as the reverse complement.
GGCGACGACGTGATTCCGGCCAAGGCCAGCAGGAGAATGTAGGGCAGCGGTGAAGCCCCGAGGGTTCGCCTGCTTCGGACGTCGGCAAAGACGGAGAACCTGGAGCAGTACATTTTTGCCAGCTTGAGCAAGTTATTTATCACCAAGGGGCACAGGAAAGGAGACTTTTTTATGCTATTTTATATATGTGTTTATTAATAAAGAGCTTTTTGTTTCAGGGACACAATATTAAACCAGCAGCTACGTTGGATATACAGCTGGATTCCGTAGTCACTGGTCTTCGTCGTGTGAATATTTACTTGTAACCAAAAAGTTTTTGTTTTTATTCTCTCCCCCCCCCCCCCCCCCCCCTTCGCTGTCATCATGGCTGTGCGTTGATTTTCAACACGCTGACAGTTTGCTGAAAGTTCAAAAATCGATACGCTAAGAAAGACGTGCAGTCCGTTACCAGGCAGTCACAGAGCTGATCACAAAAAAGGTCCCATTTGTGTGGGAAGGTATATTTCTGTCTCCAGTAATTTATTTCCGTCTTGACAGCGATTTAAAAATAAATTCACCAGCTGAACAAACTTATGTTTCCGAGATGTACTGACTTTTTAATCTCTCAACTGAAAGATGTAAGCTGTGTCTGTGTTTTTTATTTCCTCTACTAAATCTTAAGAAACGTGTAGAATAACATTTAAAAAGATGAAACTCGGTGACTTAATTTGACACCTGTTTTTGTGTAACAATCCCCCCCCAGTTTTCAGCAGTGATGCTGTGTGTTTTTTGTCCTGTACTTGGGTAGTTAGTCTGGGAACATGGTCCAACGTTCTTGTTCTAAAGGCCGAAGGTGTGGAGGTCGAACAGAAAAGTATGGGACAAAAAAATCAGGAAGCACAAATACTGGAGAACGTGGGCTGAAAGGAATGGACAAAATTAACCCAGTGTACATCTGACTGCACATCTGCTAGATGGGATTGTTTTTTTTAAAAAAAATATTGTAAATTATGTATCTTTGAGCTGATATATTTGACCAGGAGTGTTTTCCAAGCATGAGGCTGGTCAAGGTGCTCATTTGTAAGGCGGATGATGTAGTGAAGAACAGCAGGCGGCCGTAGCCTCGCCTTTTCATTTTCACGGGCCGTGTAGGCAGTAATGCACAATGTGGAAAGGCGGTGGGGGGCTCATCTGCAACAACTAAACAATAACAAATCTGACATTTTGGAGAAACTGATCAGATGAACTGCATTTGAAAACCTTCTTTCCGATTACCTGTGTATACTTTGCACTTTAACCAAAAAATAAAATGCATTCCGTCCCCCGTCCCCCCGTAATCGGAATTCCATTACTCCGGTGGCCGATTCCATTTTCCTACATTTTCCATGCACTTCCTCACTGATTTAGACAGTTGTACAAGGGCTCCGGTCCGACTGGCCGCGAGATCTCCAAGCTCCCCCATTTTTGATTCCTCTCGGACGCAGACCGCCCTGCATATCGCTACGCCCACTTTCGGAATCTGCTGTGTTAACTGGTGCATTTGTCTTCTCGAGTCTCGAGTGTCATTTTTGTTTCGTGTTTTTCTTTTTGCAAAGCGTTGTGGGGTTTTTGCTAGCGTACGAACTAGTGGGTAAATGTTAATGAGGCGGGCTTTAAATCCTTTATTGCATACGATGGACGAGCGCTCGGTCCTCTGGTTTAATTAGAGCGTCGATGGTACCGCCCAGGCTGAAAAGCTTTCTGTTCTTTAAACCTGAGTCATTATACGGCCATTTTTGCACAGCTCCCTATATCTTTTTAGCCATGCGATGACACTTTCAATGTAAAATTTGCAATGAATATGTACGAAATTATCAAATTTAAAATAGCCGTATAAAAGAATAGTGTATTACCAACACACGTTCGTATAGGCCTAACTAATAATTTAAGCAGAAATGCGATACAAGTTAATTGTAAAGATTACTTGATGTTTAGTTATGAGCTTTTCTTTTAATGACGGATCCTCACCAGAGATATTCATTACCGCGCCGCAAATTTGTTATCCCCTATGTCAGTATTTTGATGCAAGGCTGTTTTGCTTGCAGCATTATGGTAGATGCCATAAACCCATCATGGTCATAGCAGAAATAATGACAGCGATTAATTGTAGAATAAATGAAGCAATACTACCGATTAATCATCGTGACTTTAGCAACGATCTCACGCACAACTTCCACAATCTCAATGCAGGCTTCAACGATGTATTTATAATTGGTACTGGAGTATGATCACTCCCGTAACTGAGAAGGGGGCAGGAGGAAGTCCCATTATTGTTGTAGCATTAATAAAGCGATCAGTATATTCTGAACCGGTGCCAGTGAAAATTATGCTGGCAATTAACGTTTTGTTGTCGGGCATGTTTATCTGTATGCATTTTAATAGTTCCAATGTTTATGATCCAGAACATAAACAAGATTTGTGATCGTAACAGGAATATTAAATGACATCAATTAAATCTTCATGCGACCAGACTATCCAGAACAGTGCTCACAGCTTCTGAATATCTTAAATCCTACCTGAAATGATCAGGAAATTGAACAAAGGTTTAATGACTGATAATTTAATTTAGAAGAAATACTGAAAGTAATGAATAATTAATAAGCTTTTCAAATTATCCATAGAGTCCTGGCAATAATATGTTATTAATTAAATTATTCATTTCCATAGGCTAGAGGAAATCACTGTGACCTTTGAGGGTGATTGAAGTGCTTAAGTTTCCCCCCCCCCCCAAAGTATTTCCATTTAGAGTTACCATACCAACAAAACACGAGACACAGAATAAAAGCTACATAACTGAGATGAGTAGTAAGAGAGTATTTGAGTGTACAAAGGCTCATCTATTCTAAGGCACCGTGTTATTGCGTTCAGTAGAGGTCCCAAAGCCTTTTCTGAAGTCCTGAAATGTGTGCATGGTTCACGGAGGGGACGCTCGGTAAAGCCGGGGATACAGTCTCCCTCCTCAGCAGCAGTTTTTCATTAAAAGCAGAAACGCTTTGAAAACTCTGTCCTTCTAATTTGCTCCCCGTTCCCCTCTGCAGAGTTCATGTAGCTGGGTGCTCGCCGTCTCCGGCGCGCGGCATTTCGCAAACGTCATTAAAAAGCATTTAATAAGCAATGGGGGGATACGTGGCCGTGAGATATGTAAAGGTGATTTAATTGGGCTTTTTTCCAGCGAAGTGGTTCCCGATTTATAATCTTACAATGGGGACTCTTTCTGTGGCATTGGCGTTGCGGGGGGGGGGTGGTTGTAATGAAGGTATGTTTGCCTTCACCTCCTGCTGTTCTGCAGTATTTGTGCTCGGTGGCTTTATTGAACACCCCCCTCCCCGCTAGCTTCAGGACCGTACGGCGATAAGTAGGAGACTGTGCCTTTGGTGTTGTCTGGTACCGTGTCTTAGCGTCCACCGGATCGGCAGAGTGTAGGCGCTCCCTGACTCCTTGACTGTCTCTTGAAACACAAGTAACATGTTTATCTCTATAATGTCACGTTCCTTTTATACTTTAGCGTGTGTTCAAACGACCCACTCTTCAGTTCTGTACTTCTTCGGTACGCTCTCATGTAGCCTATGTGTGTGAACTGGAGACCTACCCTTTTGCCCAGGACACAGGTCATGTAACTGGAAATTTCACTGGACAATCTACTCTCTTAAGAAACCAGTGACATGACTCTCATTTAAAAACACCAAAACAAGCAAGCAAACAAAAAACAATAGAAGGGATGACTTCAATGAGATAAATCATTTGAGATAGAGATCATATAAAATGTTATTAATGTGCGACATAGTTGGGCCTTGCTCATCCCTGTGGCACAATGCACAAGTGAACTCATATTATTCCATACAATTTCTAAAATATATTTTAAAGATTATAATATAAAGGGGCAGTTTCTGGTATACTGCTGAAGTGCGCAAAGGAGATTAAAGGTAAACCTATAGGTGCATTTTTAGCAAGCAAACAAGTACCGGTGAGAACCTACGTCACAGACATATTGTAGGTCTATATGAAATTATATTTTGGTGTCTTCAAAACTCCGGTTGCATTTTTGAATTACAAAATCGGAATGTGTCAAAATGGCTTTTATAGCACCAAATATCACATATTCAATTTCGTGTTGTCTCGGGCCGCGGGCTGTTACAAACTCTTGTTTTTTGTTTGTTTGTAAGAAAGAAAACGTACATATCTTGGTTGCAATGCATTCAAATGTATTTAGACTGTTTCTTTTTTATATTTGTTTCACTCAGATAGCATCACGGTATGTCCAATAACATGCTATGTTTTCCGCTCGACCTAATATGCAAAAAAAAAAAGAAAAGATTGTCGATATATTTGTCAAGGATGCATTGTTTGGGGACTTAATCAAAATTTCTTTTCAGACACTGATTTCACCCTAAGAGAAGGTATTGAAATGTATTTTAAAATGTAAAATACGTATGGACTAATCTTTAAATCCACTCGGATATGAAGTACTTTTGTACAAGGTCTCAAAACCCGGTGGTATTAATATGAAATATGCAAACCATTGTGTATTAACGTAATGAAGTTTGAAGAAGCTCCGTTTGCGTTTTGAGGAGGCTCTCGGGAAACATTTCAGCAGATTTTTCTTCCATTACTTTGTCATCGAGACCTGCCGATTACCATTGGATCGTTCGAGTATCTCCGCACTAACTTATCCATTTTAAAAATGTAATATTGTTATTGGACATGCATGAATGCAATACTTCGGCTGTGTTACCACATCTGGATTTTATTGGGAAATCTTGAGTGGGCTACCAGTTTTTAAACGATTGATGTTGCTAATTCAGCAAGGTACAATGTGTTTATCGTGCTTCCGTTACCGGCCGGTTTTCATAGCAAAATGCAATCCCTAAAATGTAAAATAACCTCGTAAGGATACGCTATACAATTGTATAAATGTTGTATTTGGCTTAAAATTCTGTTTTATTTATGTCTCACGTTGTTTCATATCTATACCCTTCTAATAATACCGCCTCGTTAAATTTAGGTGAACTTTGGTCATTAACAGTAATTTAATGTAAATCTTTTCATTGTGTCGAAATGTGTGGGAAAGAAAGTAAGGAGCATCGCGTGCTTTTGGATGCTTACAGTTATGCAAAGAAAGCTGTAATGGTTGTATCTGCGAGGAAGAAAATTGGGTTGTCCATTGTCTACCGCTCAAAATAAGTTTGTTTGTTTTTTTTTAACTGAATTTTGATGATTGAGCAACGCATTGGATTGAACAAAAATTAGGCCTATATTTTTCATAGAGTTTAACCAAACCACTGAACGAGCAAACAGGGAACGATCTTCCTGATACTTGAATGTGAAATAGGCCTACGTGCCGTTTCTCAATGAAACAAAACTTGCTCACTCAAAAACAGAAATAACCATCACCTACTCTATATTTCTGAATTCAAATTCAGTCTTGATTTTGGATGCAAATACTTCCCAATACGGTTTCTGTGATTACGCTTCATCTCTATCAATAATAACAAAAATAACAATAATAATAAGAATAATATAATAATAATAATAATAATAATAATAATGATAATAACAATTATTATTATTATTATTATTATTATATTGTTTATTAAAGGTTTGTTATCATTGAAACTGCGCTAGATTTATAAAAAGTCTACATAGTAGATTGATGGACATGATTGTCTTCACATGTTGGAACATGGATTTCGAAACGAATTTAAACGTTGAGAGACAAAAATGAAAGTCAATGAAACCTGTACGGGGTGTCAGTAATGGATTACCTCACTGTTAACAATAATGACCACGTTAACCTCAACAGCTCAGCAACAGCCAGACTAGATTTTTACAATATTACAAATATCCTAGTTCAGTGTATTTTTATATTGCATGTGCATGAATCGTGTATATAGGTATATGTATCATATGATGTGATGCCTACAAAACAATTACTTAAAAGCAAGTTATACGTTGCTTTTTTTGTAGGGAATGGGTATTGTTGGGAACTCAGGATGTCACTCGTAAGTCTTTCTAACATTGGAAACATGGGTAGTTCTGTCATAAGCAATCTGCTGTTAATCCGTTCTGTGTGTCAGATTATTGGGACATGTGTGATTGTATGCTTATCAATTTTTGTTACCACTCTTCATATCTGCCCTACTTTGTACCTCATGGTATGTTTATTTATCGTTGTTTTCTCACAGCTGGTATTTTGATACAATGTAGCTCTCTCTCAGCCGTGACCCTATTTGTACCGTATGCTAGCGCGAATATATATTTAAAAATACATTTCACCCCGATATAATTTAAAATACATCCCTGGTAACAGGTATTTAGGAGCAATATGTTAAACCTCACATTCGGTGATATATGCTTTGGTCGATTTTATATACAATGATCCGCAAAATGCTCATAAATTTGGATTAATGTTTAATACTAAATCTAAAAATCTTTATGAAGAGATTGTTAAATCATGGGATTATTATGTCTAGGGTAAATTAAAATGGATTTTAATTCCCAGCTAATTAACATGACTTTCAATTACCAAGTAATTAGCTTTTTTTTCCAACGATTATGCATCAACATGCTCCATAGAATTTAAGGAAAGCAAATGAATTTGTAAAAGTATTAGCATAATTTATTTTTTAAACTCTATTGCTTATATGAAACAACACCATGACATACTATCAAAATGTGTCAGGTCCTGTGTTTACATAATTTATTGATTAAGAAGTTTGGGGGGGGGGGGGGGGGGGGGGTTAAATTATTAGCAGGAAAATGTACATGTGGTGTTCTAAGGTAAATTCTACCATGATGAGTGTTCCCCCTTGAATGTACCCTTGATTTGTTATGTCAGGGCACAATTTTCCCACAATTAACAATCTAGTGCAACAGCGATTGTGTTGGGTGGATCAGAGGGACAAACCTGTATTTCCCACAACAAAAGCAGGTCAATCAAAACCTAGATATGGGATCTGATCCCATCAAAAAGATCACAGACCCTCAGCTCCAAATTCAGTTTATTCCCCCTGCCATATGCAATTTACATAAAATCTCCAAGGAGTAACCATGTCTCAATAATTGCATGTGTGGCTACATCGTAACAAACCAGTTACATTATATTTATGACCCAAACAGGGGGTCAACTTTACCGGTAATTCAAGGCTGAATTTCTGTTCTGAAAACCTTTCTGTGTTCCTGCGTCTCTCATGTTCAGAAAGCAGAATTGTATTGACATTTAAAATTCACCCCAATGCTGCATTTTTACAGTATGATGCTATTGCCTACAGATTAGCTAATTGAAAACATTATAGACCACTCATTTAAGAGTAGTGACTAAGCATCTGAAATACATCATGAAAAAAACTTTTCCAAAGTTTATCATCTTTTGAAAGATTATTCATGCTAACATCATCGGCAACTAGATAGTATATGTATTTTTTGAATGGCTAAAGTAATGGTATTTTTATAATCCAACACTTCTGGTTGTAAAGAGTAAATCTAGTCTTGCACCATAGTTCACTTTATTTAAGGTGGAGAAAAAGTGGCTGTTTAATGTTATTTGACGGTTAGAGGGACCATGACTATTGTGACTAGATCATATTTGCTGAAAGCATTTTTAGTTATTTATTATCATAACATTTCAGTAAAACAAGTATGGCAATATTTTTTTCAGGCAGGGTTTTTAGTAAATATATATTTCTTTCCACACACAATCTTATACCAAAGGTTTTATTTCCAGCATTCTACAGTCCAAAATGAGACCTCCGTTGACAGTGTGTGTGTGTGTGTGTGTGTGCATGCGTGTGTGTGTGTGTGTCTCTGTGTGCGTGTGTGTCTCTGTGTGCATGTGTGTGTGTGTGTCTCTGTGTGCGTGTGTGTGTGTGTGTGTGTGCATGTTTCATCTTTTTTTAGCAAACCATTTTTGATTTTTAATTCATAGAGACTGGGCTGCATTATCCTATATGTTTCCCACATCACATCCAAACACAAAACCGGTCAGAACCTTGGTTTGAAGCAAATGTTGTAGGAGTATGGCTCAGTGATTTTAAAGTACATCCTGAACAATGCACTTGCTGAACAATGTTGCACAACAGTGGTAAATATTTCAACTTGTTGCACCCTGTTTTTTATGACTATTGTCATTTTATACTGAACAATAAAATACATTGTATAAGCCTGCTATAAAGAAACCAAACTGATGACTGTTAACTTCACTTGCTAGCTGTTTCAACTGTCAGTACTGTACAGAAACTGTGGCCCTGTTGTTATGTGATGGTAATAATGTTATTGTAAGTATAGGTGTTGTCATTTCCTTTGGTGTAAGACCTCATATTTTTCTGTGTTTCCAAGAGCTTCTGATAATCAAATAAAAAATACTGGCAGCTGTTAGCCTTTCAGCATTTGTATTCATTCAGGTTGTGTGTGTCCAGCTGGAAGCAGGCGACGTAAGCACTGCATGGTTACCATTTGTTCATCCCTTTTCTGCAGCAGAGTTGCTTATACACTAATATCCACAAATGTCTGGGTGTGTGATTAGTCATGTTGCTTGGTTTTGGTTTCATCTGATATGAGGGCTTCACTGCAGTTTCATGGGACTCAAAGTCAGAACATAGCCCAGGAAGTCAGTTCATTCTGAATGACGGCTTAAATACGGATTTAAAAATCCCTTCTTTTCAACTTCACATACTTTCAATTACGTGGCAGGAAGCAAAGTGGAAAAGAATGTGAACAACCAGTTAAAAGTCTAATCCTCCGGAGAAGCCCAATTCGGCCCCTTCGTACCTTACTATGCTGAGAACATGAAGGTGAATATGAAGTTGCCTTTTATGTTGTCACAGCTGTATGAATTGCATTAACCAAGAATCAGCTATCGGTCCAAATGGTCCCAGACAATGACGACAACCTGCTTCTCTATTAGACTCAATGAACAATAATACATAATAATAACCTTGAAACAAAGATAAGGACTACAATACCTCATTGTTACGCTTCTACTGCCATCTTCTGCTTTTGAGTGGTACTGCATGTAAAGTTACTGAATTAAAATCATTGAAGGTATTCACAAATATTTTTACAAATACGTATATGTCCAAAGCACAAAAACAAATGAGAAAAAAAATGAAGGTGGATAAATTAATAAATACCGCTAAATTACATTTTTGCCACAGAATTTCCAGTAAGCCTACACATTTTTAAATAACCATAAGCATAAGTGTAGCGGTAATTCATGCATTTTATAGCCTTATTGAATTTTAAGTGTCCTGATTGAAAATTTCACTGAGATCGCGGACTTTCATGCGTTTTCGTCTATTAGCTCAACATGCCAGTTTACATTTTGACGATCTTAAGACTCCTTTTGCACCTGCACTTTTTAGAACACCGAGATCGTTTAGGATGAGCCGTCACGATTCCCTTTTTACAGCAACTTCTAAACAGACTAAAATAAGTTGGCAATGCGCGTATGGCGCAGTGCTTGTGAGCGAATTACCTTTGGTACAATATCTTACCTTTTCAGTCTTCCTTCTGGTTATCTTTTTTTTCAGTCTTGTTATACCCAGTCTTTGCATGCAGTAGGCGTCCACCTTGGACTGCTGTATCAGTGTTCATTCAGACTGCCATACACTATTTTAAAAGACCGTAACGTCTGTGTAGAGCAGGACAAACTACAATATAGGTCAGAATGTCAGAATGATAATTAGTATTGCTCGGTAATACGATTTAGGTCTGAATATTTGCGCCGTGTTGACGGATTTTCTCCTTTAGTCCGAATGTGTTTCTACTCGCCAGGTGGCGATGTCTACCACAGAAATTGCACAAGCTGCCTGCAATTTAGCCGAGAAAAAGCAGGATGAGTAGTCTTTTAAACACGATACTCTGCCCGAAACCACATCAGAAACGAGAACGGCTGGTGTCTGATTGTGTCTTTTCAATGTTTAAATATTACCTTTCTAAACAATCTTCATTCATAATAGTTTGGCCCTGGGGATATCCTTATTTTGGAGCACACAATCCGCTTCGAAGCACGAATATTGTGTTGGACGTAGACAAAATCTGATGCAGTCACAAGAGTGGGCCTACAAGAATTACACTGCTTGATGTTGTTCAGTAGTGCTGATCAAAAAGATAATTTTCCTTGTTTTAAAACTACCCAGTGTTCTGGGATGTGCACTCATTTTGGCAATAAAAAAGATGCTACAATATTAGCAATAATGGAAATTATGAGATTATTTCCCTTAACTACTGATCAGAATTAAGTACATCAATATTGCTTATTATATATGTGATAATGGCTTAAAATTTTGGATACATTTTTGGTTACACATTTTGTTAAATCTCCGCCTGTTTATAGCATACAGAGATTCACCCTGGGACGGAAACACTGCCCACCCATGGAAATAAGATCATAACTAGCATTTTATTTTGCTTCATATTTGTCATCTTTTGACTTTTCATGCTAACAGAGAATTAGCATGCAGGCTAATGCAGGTGTTTAATGGCCAAGTTGCATCCATAGGGAACTAGCATGAAAGGCATTCCTGATCCAAGATGTGACATTCTTCCATTTTTCCGGGGTTTTCATTGTGCAGTGGCCGCGGCTGGTTCAGGTGCCTGCCCAACTGGCACCGGACCCAGTTGCATGAGGAATAAGTCTCTCCCTGCTTGATGATGAAGCCTGGAAGCCACTCTTTTTAAAAAGCTTTCCTTAACACTTTAGCCACCACTGATCCAGGACCAGCAGCTGAAGACAAAAGATGTACATGCAGTATAAACAGGATCCGGAGCAGCGGCACACTGACCCATTCTCCCCCCGTATGAGAACGGACAGACTCCCTCTTCAGTCCCTTTGTTTGGGTGTCTGTCAGCAGCGTCGTTTGACGCCGGGGCTTTTGTGACTTGTGGTTTCTTGTTGACACAGGGCTCCACTCAACTTGCTCCCTGGGGGGCGACCTGGGGGGCGACCTGGCGGCTCAGGAATGACTGAAAGTGGATCCTCCTGTGGCACAAAGTACCAGAGCTGTTTTACCTCACCGATTAAATCAGTGAAGAATGCAGCTAATATGACGTCCAGTGAATGCCCAGTGGTGCTGATCAGACACGCTTCGGTCCTGGGGTATGGGACTGGGTCCTGTGGCAACCGACTAAGGATTGCGGAGCAGGATAATTACGATGCATTTACTATAATAAAAGCTTCTGTTGAAAAGTAATTTTTATCGCGACTAGAGTATGTTAGGAATATCAGGGCATTTTTTTATATGAATGGCATGGATTTGCATAGAAAAAAAGTCTAAGAAAAACATTTTACTCCTTTGTGAATTATAAACTAGCTAACTGACATATACACACATACAAACACATATGGTGACATTTTCGTCATATGGTTGGTGCATTGAATTAAATGACCCTAGAATGCAGGAATTCCAGATTCTTCCAAGGCAACAGACTTATTGTGTGTTGAAACTTAGAAAATGTATATTCAAAGACCCCCAAACAAAATGCCATGCTGAATGCAGTGATAAACCCTGCACAGGAAATATTTTCACCCCTTGATTTTATGTTGCAGATACACTTGGTTTACACAGTAAGTGTCCAATTCTCCGTTCATGGCTTTCTGCAGAAATGCTGAATAAGGAGGAGAAATAAGAGGTAAAGGATGAGCGACTGCACTTTAAAGAGCTGGAGGAAAGTTAATCTGAGTGTAGTACTATGTAAGTATCCAAAATGCACATTTTGTGACCAAAAGAAGTGGATTAAAGCAAAAACTGGAGCCATAATCGAGTCTGAAGTTATTTTACAGCTGCAACAGTTTCTGTTCACTACACTGCAGTGAACTCCACAGCACATTGTAAATTAGTGGGAAAAAATTACTTAAGACTCTTGCCCAGTGGAAAGCTGCAGTGACATAATGTGCTAATTAAGTTCCCAGTGTGCCCCAGCACTTTCAAACTTCCTGTGGTGGAAGACAAGACTTCCTGTGCTGCAACCCCGGGGATGATGGGAATGTCTCATGCTGAATGAGCAGGAACCAGGTGTCTGCAGGCAATTAGCTAGGCTCTCAGGCACAGCTGGCCATCCTGTCGTCCCACATCGCTTCATGCCGACTTCTGCAGTTGTATGAGACCCCCCCACACACACACCCCCAACCCCGGAACTGTCCGCTATTAAATTTGCTGTGTTCCAACTGTGCAGCTTGCAAACTTCTGTTTCCCAGCCGTACTGTGTAAAACAAATAACAATATATTTGCAGGCATGGTATAACTCTAAAGAATTATATGTTATATATGTATTTACTTATATTATGAAGATGCTTTTGCCTGGAGCGCCGTACAATGCATGCAGCACAATGCAAACTGTGTTTTACATCCAAGTTTAGCCGAATGTGAACCATGTCGACTGCATATTGAAATTCCAAATTTTCCTGCAAAAAAAATTTAAATAAACAATTAGGCAATTAAACAAGTAGGATTACCTTTGGTGTTACATACTCGAAACAGGATCAAATTCACTCTATGTTTTATATCTGCTTCTCCCTGCAGATCAAGATGGCTGACCGAATCGCCGGGCCTGTTGTTACATGGCTTTCAGACATTTGCTGTTAACGTCTCTCCCCATCAGAGCAGGCCCATCATATAGGCAACATAGGCGACCGCCTAGGGTTCCATTCGATCGGGGAGCGCAAATGAGCAAGTGAAAAAAATCTGAAAAAATTCCTCCGGTTGCATTTGGTGACATTACAGTCATTTACAGTAGTTTTAATATTTCACTTCTTTTCTTGTAAAACAGACACAAGCTAGCTAATTAACAGCCAGATGACACGTGCTACTAAAATGTTTTTAATATAAATAAATGGACAAAATTTGTGTTTTGCTACTCTGGGCTCAGCAGAATCTAGCCTAGGGCACCAGAAGGCCAAGAGCTGTCCCTGCAGCCCATAGTCTGGTTTATAAAAATACAACAAAATAAATACAGAAACATATAATGAAACTGCCTCATTGTTAAACTGATCAAACTGCATGAATTCTTGTGACTTGATTGTCTTCACTATATCCTACTAATACACAGAAATGAAACAGTGGACTGACTATTTATACCAGTAATCAGCTAGCAGAGAATAAATCTTATAATTAGCAGTGCTGATGTGATACATAGGTGTGTGTGTTTTGTTAATAAAATGTTGAAATTACATCTTTTCATTTAACTTCAGCATAGTATTCCGGAATTCAAACGGAACTGATGACATCATTGTATATTCACACGGAACTGATGACATCATTGTATATTCACACGGGACTGATGACATCATTGTAATCCCACATGATATTAGATCCCATCCTCTGTGAATCTGAGACGCACATAGATGCCGGGAAAGTCTTGTTATCCGGCAAAGAATTTTTCTTACAGCAAGCACAGCTGTAAGGTGCATGCGCCCCCCACAGGATTTCTCAGTAACTCTCACTTCTACCATCATTACCGCATCCCCGTAATACCAAAAAAAGACAGATTAAAATTTATAACAAGTGTGTCTTGGGATGATTGGTTCCTTGGGAGTGCATAGGAATTTATTTTATGGTGACATCCTGGGCAGTTTCTGTCTCTCAGCAATTAGTATTTTCATAGATAGATTGCATGTACAGTATATATATTAAATGCATATGTTTGTGTGTGTGTGTTTGAATATGTAGCTTGTCCTGTGTAAAAGGGGGAAGCCTGGTTTCTCAGTTATGATTCTCTCATTTTAATTCTCAGACCTTCGAGGAAGGCAGAGGGCCGGTGCCCCTCGTGTGCTCTAACGGCTCCCCCAGCACAAGCATTTACAGCACAACGGATTTTTTAAAAATCAGAGCTCTGCCTTATTGCCTTTCATCACAAGTAGCCTGCAGCAAGCATCAAAGATCAGCGCTAAGGAGCCCTTTTGCAGTTTCTGGTCAGAAGAAAAAAGTCTTTAAATTCTAATCAGAAGCAGAAATCTGTGTTTTACACAGATTTCCACCTTCAGTGAATCTGCTACAGACCAGCAGGCGGGTTCCTGAGTTATCAGTTACTTACTGTCGTCATGACTGCCTACACATAACAAGCAGGCCTTATTTACTTATTTAATTAAGGAAGTATCCCTATTAAAATGATCAATGCCTCTCCATTCGTTAAGGTCCAGCTGAAAGGTCCAGTAGTGCTGAACTGAAAGCACTGCTCTCAATATGAAGTAACAATGTGTTATTTTTATCCTTCCTGTAACACTTGAGTAATAAATTGCATGGATAAATAACTCCAGAGTGCAGGAATCCCAGGCTCTTCCAAGGCATCTCCTAGCTAGAGCACGACCGGCTGACGTCTCCCAAGCTGGCAGGTCAGCATTGTCATGACTGGTCTGAACATCATCAGGAAATGCCCAAAGAGAGCCGGATCCCGCAATGGAAAGGAGGGAAGCGGAGGAGAAGGACATAGTTCATTGGTAGTAGCACAGTGTTTTGAAAGATGTCCTTTTGCCGTTAGAGCTGAGAGTTTGCAGGGCCTTTTCACTCCAGGTTTGCCCCGTGCCAAGGATGCAACTAAGATGCCTTAGACTTGACAATAATATGTGAAGCTAAAGAAAGGGCACAGCTCAAAATGCTGGAGATTGTTTTAGCTGGTGTTAGATTTTAGTTGGTATGTGATATACTATGGTGGTCCAATGAAAATGAAATTCCTGATTAGTAGGGGGTGGTACGGACTTGGCCAGTGTCGGGTATACTGGGGACCCAGCTCACCGAGTGTGTGTCTTCAGAAGCCCTGACTGTTGCCAATAGACGGGAAGAGGGGTCCAAGTGGCGAGCCTCAGCCACACAAAGGAAGACTTCTTAATGTTTGGTGCCAAGACCAAACCCCTTCCCCCTCACATGACTATAGCCAGCGTGCTAGAGACGCTTCTAATTAGTGCTGGTCTTGCTGGCAGAGGCTGACAGAAACGTGATGGGTGAGCAGGACCTCATGGGCTAGCCGAGCATGCGACTTTCCCCTGTCCCGCTTCCAGCACACGGCCCTCCATCAACAGGGCAGCAGAGAGGCGGAATTCCTACGTGCGGAACAACTGGCACTGCACTTAGCTTATGACCCTTTGACCTGAGACAACATGCGAAGGAGGGCTGTCTTTCTCAGCTGTTCTTTGAAATACTTGCGGTCATGAGAATTACACACAGCTTGCCCTGAAAAATGTCCAGGTTCTCTTAAATCTATGGTGTGTTGGAGTCCATTTTGACATTTTGTTGACTCATAATGAGTCTCATTTTGATTCTGATTCATTTGTTTAATGTGCAGTCCCTATCTTTTAGGTAATTAATGTACCGTCTTTGCTGTTTACATAGAATGCAGGACATTGAAAAGAGAAAAATACAGGTGATTATTTTAAAAAGAAAATTAGACTTAATGAAACATAATTTTAGACAAAATGTGCAAAAGTCTATTCGTTTTTGGTTGTTAAAGCCACACAATATTGCTTTCCTACATTGTTTATGAACTGAAATGTGTGGTTCTATGAAATATTTTTGTAATTCGGTCGATTTGACACGACTGATAACGTTTAGATATATTGCTAAAAACAGTGACTTTCCGGTGGTTTTTGTCGGATGACAGTTGCTATTTTCAGGTCCTTGAGTAGCGGTTGTTATAAGGATTCTCAGTATTCTTGCATTGTGTAATAAATACTTTCAGCAGTACAGCAATTTTGGTGGCCAGCCAGCAGGTGTCAGTCCCGTTATGTTATGATAACGGATGGCGATGCCCATGATGTAACGTTCCTCATCGTTCAGGCATGACTCAGTGAAAACAGGGCGCACAGCAAGCGCTCCTCTGACGTACACATAATAACATCTGTAAATTGAAGGATCCTATTGGCTCTTGCTTTCGGTTTATGAACGTCCATTTATGTTAATGAGAGGTGAGAAATTCATGCTTATTCATATGATATGCAAAATAGTACAGGTGCGCTTCACGTTGGATGACGAGGCTTCTTCTGGTTTTACGTTTAGTCCATGGGGAATATATCACATTATAGGACTATATTCACAGCGAATATAAAGTCAGACTCATTAAATAAATAAATATTTATAATAATAAAATAAAAAGTGACTTCATTAAGCAGCACTGAGAATTTCAGCTTCTTTATTATTCCGACCAAAATGGGGTACGATTAAAATGGAATCAGTGCTGCAAACAAAACCTAACGGCGAGGAGAGTAATAAGTAGCCTAGGAGCGGCCAGTCGGGAGAATTCCCGGTGGGCCGCTTAGCTGTTGTGCCGGTCAGAAACAGAATAATTTCACAAGCTTAAAACTCTGCCAGTTGGAAGCAAAATAATTTTACTACTTTAAAATGCTATAGCAACGCTTCAGAATGTTAACCAGCGATTTTTTATAGACCACGACTGCTCTGCATAGAGAGCGCGCAAATATGTGCCGCGAGTCACCGTGATCGTTTATTATCATTTAGACCCGAACCAGCACGCGCGGTTACGGAGGTTCCGCCACTATAATCGCGTGCTATTACTAATCACTGGAAGCTTAATTCTTAGATGATGGGTTATAGAAAGATACCAGGCGGGGCAGAAAAACGCAGACCGCTTAAACAGTTCAATATGCTATTTATTATTTATTTTCTTCTTGAAATGTCAGTAATACATTTACAGGGATAATAAAACTTCAACTGTGGCATCATTTATCAAAGTTCCCCCAGAACGAAGACAATACTGGCTGGGCTTGGGCATAGAACTCTCGGGCTGAAAATTGAGTTCCACTCCATGCCTGCTAATAAGTAAGAGTTCGCCTGTGTGGGTGGTACGGCCTCGGTCCTCGCCGTGTGCTCCGCGGCTGACCGGCAGAAGCGCTAATTGGGCCGAGGTAAAAAAAAATAATAATAAAAAAAAAAAACTCTAAATCTACAACTCTGAGAGTTCCAAAGGTTTTTTTTTTACCCTCCCCCTGGAGAAGGTGGGCAAATTAAAGAAAGGAAGGAGGTAAGAGAGAGAGAAGGGAGAATGGAGTGAAGGGAACAGCAGAGGGGAGAGAGAGAAGAGGGTGACTGCAAACAGGCTATGAGGAGAGCACTGGCAGTTTGACTGCACTGTAAGAGTAATGGAGCTGGCAGGGCGGAATCAATTACTGGCCAGTGCGGATTTTCCCACAAGCCGGAGCTTGGGAAAGCGAGACCCCGCAGAAGCCCAGACAGCTGGCACGGCCTCCACTGGGAAAGGAGCCTGAGCGCTAAACAAGGGCGGCTTTTTTTCTGCTGTGACAAACTTGTGACAAACCATAAATAGCTGGCTCCCCTTCACCCTTAAACCCCTGCACTTGTTAACTAGTTTGTCCAAAATAAGGTATTAGATATAAAGGCTGATAAGTATATGCTTTTGGGGTTGGGTGGTGTCAGTTTGGCCATGGTGCTAGGAACCAGGGCTGGCGTGCGGAGGGCGATTCTCTTCAGTCTGGCAGCATCGTTCTTCCCCCTATGAAACATGGCCCCAAGAAAGAGATTCCACATTTCATATAGAAAGATGAAGTATCTCTGTCATCATCTTCAGCTCTGTGATACATGGGTTATACAGTGAGATGAAATATTGCTCCCGTTTGGTCATAATGCAGAAAAGCAGTAAGTAGAGTGTTCAGTGCTATTTATTATAAGAATAGAATACACGACAAACTTGGTGTGAAGACCACTTTGAAATGCGTGTTCCGAATGCATAAAAGTCTGGTTTAAAAAAAGTGTCAGGTTGTGCTGTTTTTAGCTAATATTGTGCATAGTCCATTAAAAAGGGATGCAATTTCACTGTAGAACACTTTGGTTTTGTTCCTGTCATTATGGGATGTCGAGGTGTGCGTAACACTCACAAATGGCCCCGGGGGAGTTCAGTCCATCCACAGTAGCTTTCTGTTCTTACATGCTGCCTGCCAAATAACACACACCTCTAGCTGTTGTTCCCCACCAGTCTGGGTTAGGCACGCCACGCACACGGGAGGATGCAGTGGCTGAACCGCCACGCACACGGGAGGATGCAGTGGCTGAACCGCCACGCACACGGGAGGATGCAGTGGCTGAACCGCCACGCACACGGGAGGGTGCAGTGGCTGAACCGTGGGTGGAGTTAATGTTACCGCGCAGCCATTGGTGTGTGTGTAAAGGGACTCTGCTCATGACACAGTTTCATGTCCCGGCACATATGTTTCCTACAAGGAAACCTGCCGGTGTAACCCGAAACTTTTCAAGGAAATGTCTGACATCACCAAACAAGCACAACTGTACACTGTGTAAGTTTGGGTAAAAGTGTTGGTTTGGCAAGCTGAATAATGACGTTTGTTAGTGTATTGACATTGAGCTCAGGAAGAGCCTTATGTTTACACTAAGTAGCATTAGATCTCATACAATTACAGCAGACAACACACAGGTACAGATCAGCTATATGACGTTTTTCCCGTTTGAAGGCTATTTTCGGGGGATGGCACCCTTTGTTGTCCTCCCCTCACAGCTGGAGGCAGAGGGAAAGTTCTGCAAAGCAGAAGTCACAGGAGAATTTCTCATGCCAAACATGGAAGACTCAGATCAAGTTCTCTCCCTGTCTGGGCTGCGTCAGTGGAGAAGTTTGTCTTGATTCCTTTCTGAGGAACCACTCATAACTGATACACTTCTGTACATATGAGGAGCAGAATTTTGGCTTTAGATAGTAGCAGGTAGAGTAAGCACATAATTAGAAATCGTGCAAAACTGGACAGAATCCTATTTAAGTCACAATAATTGTTACTGAAAAATCTCACAGCTCACCCAAATCAAACACACAGTGATCATTAGGGTGATTTCATTTGATTAAGGCCCTAATATGAGAGTTTGACAGGACCAGTAACAGGAGATAAACTTGAGATATTACAGTGTTCTTGAGTTGTTTTCTTTTGAAACATTTGGGATGTATGACTCACGTCGCAGCTGTAGAATCCTACTAGCCTAGAAATGCTGCAGTCTCACGCGGTTTTGGACCCAATTCAGGCTCTATCTACTATGAAATCATTGGCTTCTCGGTCGGCACAACCGGTCGGTTCATGAACTCCGGCTGTCTGGGTTAGTGGTGAAGAAACAAACATGCGTGGATGTTCTGGGCCTCTCCTGCAGCGTGCTGTGTGGGTGAAGGAGAGCTAGTGGGCCGGGGGAGGTGGGGGGGGGGGTTGCGGGGATTGGCGGTTTGCTTGAATTCCAGCATATGTGTGGCAGGGAAGGTCAACATGATATGGAGGCAGTCTGGAGAACAAACTTCCAGCGCGCTAACTAACAAACAACAAGCACGAAAAAAAAACAAATAGAAAAAGAACAACAAAGGAAGGAACATGGGAAAAGAATTGGGCGGAGGGTGCCGTAGGGGGTTAGCTCTGCGATACGTCTGGTCGGATCCCAGTCTCAGGGAACACAAGAGGCCAGCCTGCTGCTGGAGCCAGTAGGGGAGAGACAGGAAGCGCTGCCTTACAGGATACCAGCATTGAATGGGACCGGGGAGGATGGCTTTTCTTCCCCCCTTTAGTCAGAGGCTCATTGTGAAACCGCAAACCCGCAGGACGGAGTGGGAGGTTCCCGCGGCGCTTGGCCCAGCAGACGTCTCGTCGCGGACGGTCCATTTTCAAGGGCGTCTGAAAAGGCCGGCTCCCCTTCTCTGTCCTCCGGGCCATTATTCACTTCTCAGCATTGTATGTCGCCATTGACAACCATTTATGAACGATCCTTAAACCCTGGGTGAAACCTGCAGCTCGTTCCAATGCACACATACTCAGAGAGGTGGCTGTATTACAACCATAGCTGTCAGAATAATTATATATTTATCAATCAGGAATCTGCGGACACGTGACGGCAGGCGTGGGCCAGCCAGCTCAAAGCAGCCCTCTGACGGGGGGGGCGCGTCCGTCGCGCTTCTGAAGATCGAATGTCTCGCGGCTCGAGATCACGGCCGGGACAGAAAACAACTTTTTTGGTGGACTTAAACACGGGACTTAAAGGGGAGCTATAATGGAGAACATACTGCATGACATCGCGGCAAATCTGCCGCCGTGTCATCAGATCCTGTCCGGGGCCCGGAATAATTACAGGGACCTTAAAAAAAGCTGGTAAATATAGGCGTCACCAGGCAGACGTCCCACGCCCCCTTCAAAGCGCGCTAATGAGCCAGGTTCCTCGTCAGGCTGTCGCTGCCTTTAGCTCAAAGCCAAACTTAGAAGCACTTTTTAGTCCCGGTCGCGGTGTCAAAGGTGAGGGGGTCACGTCGACTCCCACCTCCCAATTTTTTTTCACTCTCCCTTTCACATCTGTTTTAATTTTCA
Organism: Gnathonemus echidnorhynchus; assembly: GCA_026776725.1. Classification (NCBI taxonomy): domain Eukaryota; kingdom Metazoa; phylum Chordata; class Actinopteri; order Osteoglossiformes; family Mormyridae; genus Gnathonemus; species Gnathonemus echidnorhynchus. The sequence goes on along the minus strand of JAODJU010000138.1, from coordinate 19,688,314 downwards.
CATCGCTAGCATTTAGGATAATCCCCCCCCCCCCAGTCAAAGAAATCAGTGTCATAAGGAAAAGTGATTAAACAGTTGACCCCTCCACAGTCAAAGAAATCAAAATATCATAAAGAATAGTTAAGAGTTGACCCCCCCCCCCAGCACACACACACACACACTAGTCAAAGAAAAGTAAATGAATAAACTGAAAAACAGTCCCTGCACTGGTCCTACAGTTGTTCTGTTGTTGCAAAATGTCTGGATGCGTCCACAGGATGGGGGGGGTGGGGGGGGTGTCTGTGGGCAGTTGACGCCCCTCTGATTGATACAGTAAATTAGTCTCGGGAAGGAGGGGGGGGGGGTTTGTTGGGGGGGGGGGGTGGCT
>JAODJU010000138.1:19662545-19675374 GCA_026776725.1 Gnathonemus echidnorhynchus | reverse complement strand
CCCCCCCCCCCCCCCCGATACGTGCTGGATAGCAGCATCTCAGGCAGTCAGTCTCTTCATGTTAAGCATTTCATTTAAAATATTCATTAAAGTCAATCACTGTATCACCCTAAAATAACCACATTATATTATAAATCAACATGTCCTCCCACATAAATTAACCCTCACTTGTATAGTAGGTAGTAGTGACTATTGCAGATTCAGCCCAAAATAATGGTCTTGAGAGAGTGTCCAGTAGGGGGCACAATTGGACAGAAGTTTAGTGTCCATTAGAACACACAACCGCACATGAAAATGGTATCCACCAGCAGGAACACTTCCATGTATATTCCGACCACTTATCTTGGATATAGTTATCAGTGGGGTCAGGAGCGTGTCCCAGGTACCCACAAGAAAGGATGCCAGTCCATCACAGGGCATAAATGCACAATCACACACTATGGGCAATTTAGTGATGCCAATTCACATAACTGCCACACATAGAGAGAACATGCAAACCCAAAACAAATGGAAGAGGTATGATTCCAAACCCAGCCCTTGAAGTGTAAAGGACGATTTATACTTTTCAGCTGAATCCAGACCGTCGGTAGTCATGTACCCTACGCCGTAGCCTGACGCTTCAAATCGGGGGAGGTGCATATCAGGCTATGGCAAAGGCTATGGCATAGGGTACACGGCTACCATGTACGGTCGGTGTAGATTCTGCACGTAAGTCGCCCTTATGGCAGCAGTGCTATCTACTAAGCTCTCATGCTACCCCTAGAGGGCATACTTGCACTTTCAGAATGGGATTCACTAAAGCACATACTTGCACATTCTAATTATGTCCACTAGAGGGCCCTTCACATGAGAATGGTGTCCACCAGAGGGCACACACTTACACAGAAATCAAAGTAGGCTCATGCCTGTTGTCTTCAGGACCTAGAATCTCACCTTCTCATGCAGGCGCTCCATGATAGCTGCCAGGTGGGCCTCACGATTCTCCTTGATCTGCTCCATCTTGAAGATCAGTTTCTCTTCGGCCATCTTGCTGAAGTTGCTGTTCTCCTCGATGGCCTTGAGCAGGACATCCCGCTCATGCTCGCGTTTCTCGGCCAGCGCCTTCAGCACCTGGGCCTCCTGGGACTGGTGAAGCAGGGATACATTGCTGTCACAATGCTCTTCTCAATCCTGAGGCATGCAGCCTTGGTTTTCTGCTAAAGCTCTTTCGTTCTGGTCCCCCACTCCTCTGTCCTTCCCGGTGTGTCAGCATATGGCTTTGTGCTGAGGCGCTTCATCCTGCCCACTACTCCTCCACGTTGGTGACCAAAACACATGGCCATCATTGCTATTTCAAGACACACTAGCAGCCCCAAAGTGCTTAGTGTGATGTAGCTATGGTGAGGAAGCTGCACAGCCCTCATATCTGAAACCTTGCAGAGACTGGTGAAGACACCACAGACTATTGCTGTTTGTGAGCTGCATAGCATCCAGGACATCTATACAAGGACCCCATCCACTCCAGCCACAAACTGTTTCACTCCTGCCATCAGGGAAACGGTATCGGAGCATCAATTCACAGAAAAGTCTCTGTAACAGCTTCCTTCAGTCAGTTAGGCTACTCAGTAGCTGCAAAGGCTATTTTTATGGACAATTTTCACATTTAATACTTTTCTCTTTGTTTTTTCTTACTGTATTTAGCAAGATTATTTTTGTATGTATCTTTTATTTATCCTTAAACTTTACTTATTACTTTAGTAGGAAACTCTCATATCATTGCCTGCATCTACTGCTGTATGCTGTACTGTTGTACGTCTGCTAGATAAGCTTTGATTTATTTGATTTTTGTGACAGCTTGTCAGATGCCTGAGTCACATTCTGCCTTCAGTTATGGCCTGTGTTTAATAAACATGGTAAACCTATTCGTAAACATATAGCAAACCTATTCATTTCAAACAGTTGAAAGTCTGATGGGTAAAACATATTGTTACTAATGAGTAATAAAATACTTCATCATACTCAGAAATTAAACCAATAAATCAGTTAAGTTGTTTATGTCAAGAGAAAACATGGAAATACTTTTCTCCGGTCCTCAGCAGCCTCCAGTTTCTTCTGGATGTCCTCCAGGGAGACCTCCCTCTTCTTGGGGGGCCAGGTGATGCTGTAACCTGCATCAGTCACCGGTGATGGTGGCTTGAGGATCACCTCAAAGGCCTGGCCAGAAGCCCGCTTGTTGATGGGCTTAACCTCCATGTCTGCACAGCGAACAAACAGAAGACCAACGATTCATTAGTGGTACAGTAAACAGAACCTGCAAATCCACAGTAGAGGAAGACACCATGTGGATTAATCACTCCCTCATTTAACCTAATGAGAACTAATACAATAACCAGTAGGACCTAAGATAAAGTAGTCAGTGATTTACAAACCACAATAATTCTCACATAGCAATCTAAAACAAGCTTCAGGTGTTTAATGGACTTTCAAAACTGGCCTCCGTAGACAATGCTGCAAAGTAATGCATACCTTCGAATTCGCAAACCAGTTTGTTGCGTGACTCAGGATAGAAGCAGGAGCAGATGAGGGAGAGAACGGACAACTCCTTCATCTTCTCTTTGTAAGCTGGAATAAAACATCACAATCATCTTCTTAATAATTTTAAATGGGAACTCCACTCAAAATAATAAGCAGGTTTATTTACTTAATTGCTTGACATTATTTCCCTGCATCCATCAAAAATTACTTACATATTAACATGCACTTCACTCCCCATGAACACTCGATATTCGCGTTATTATTCAGAGAAAAAAAACCCACAGAAATTCTTCTGTTCCAGTATTGGAAGTGTGGAAAGTAATGTTTAGTATTTGACTGATTTCACTATCAGCACTCTCTGTGTGTATTACTGCGTGCCGTCATGAGTCAGTGTTTTCAACATTCTAGAACAATTTGCCACATAAGTCAGAGCATTGCCCACGCTGCACTAGGTTATGTTTCTCAGTTTTCCATGAATCTTTGATGTTCTTTGGGAATTTTATAAATACACCAGCCGGGATCCGCAAACAACGTATTTTTATTACCTTTGAAACATTTTATTATTGTACAGTCCTATGCATATGAAAAACTCTGAGCAAACAAATGAGCAGATTTCCACTTCAAAGTTATGGTTCCTGATGTCCTTTCATTAAACCTGAATGTTCAATGTTTAGAACCTGTTATTTTACTATTGCAGGTGTTTAAACTGGACTAAAGGTTTCCAGTGACAAAAGAATACAGTCGCATCACCTGATAAGCATCTGAGTTTGCAGCATGCTTGGTGCAGGGTGGCCTATGGCTGATCTTCAGGGATGCTAGGGGCCTCCATGAAGGCTAGGAGGGGAATGACATTAGAGCGCCAAAGCTCTTCAGCTCTTTCAGCTCAGAGATGCTTTTCATCAGGGAGACCAAACAAAGAATCTGATCTACTCTAAGCTTGTTTTATAATGCTGTTTCATCCCTACTAAAAAGAGATAGGAATAGACAAGAAATAGGAACAGAAACGTATTGGGTGGATTTCTTCAAGAACAAAGGTAAGGGATTTTTTTTCTAAAGAAGACGATAAAAGAAGGTTATGAAGAAATCTCTGATGATAAGATGATAAAGTGACAAAGTTATGGCTTTTGTGACATAGGTGAAATTACAGTACAGATTCTTCTAGTACAATAAACCTTGGTGTACGTTCTTTGCTATTTTATGACACTCCCTTATGTGTGTGTGTGTGTGTGTGATGTTTACAGATGCAACAGACAGTAGACGTACGAAGCAATATCTGTGTTTCAAAATAACGGATAGGGGACAAGGTTTAAGTTTCTTAACTACTTGTGTACACTGCCTCCAGTTACCGTCGTTGAATTACTACCCATAATTCCTCTGTCAGGAGAGTAAAGAATGAGCCTCACTGGAACGTTCAGCGTGTGGTTAATGTCCTTCCGTAGTTTGCCTGAAATTTGGTTTCTGTTATCATAAATACTAGCGCTTTCAATGCTAAGGACCTCTGTGGAAAACGCCTGGGAGTCCTGGCTGTGGTTTGATAACGCGCCCACCGTTCCGGGATTAGCGGGCGCAGCCATGTGCCTTGTGATGGAAGCTGAGCTCAGTATGCAACAAGCTGTCAATTCAGGGCTTAGAACCATGCATTACATCAGCAGCCATGCAGAACAGCCCCGCGCTCTCCACGGATCAGCAGATCAAACAGGAGACGCGGTATCCACCAGTGAGAGTAGTTACAGACCGGACACCCTTGTGTAGACTGATCGGGGAGTGACTGCAGATTGGGAAACGAGGATCGGCGTACGCTGCAGTGATCACCATGCGGTGCCCCGGCCCTTGCTGCAGCGCCTGGCCCACCTCCGTCAGATAGCTGTGCTACACTCACTACGCGATTTAACACAGCTGCACCTGGTATAACTGTGTCCAACACAGTCCAAAACAGGGCTGGAAAAAATACTTAACTAGCGTCTGGTAAAACCAAACATGTCCATTAATAAACCCAATCAGTATGTTTATTTATGCAGACGTTACAAACGAATCGCGCATCAATGTAGATTTGCGACTGACACGATAAAAATAATAAATAAATAAAAATACCCAGAGTTTCTAATTAGTAATTAGTAATTCACTAAAAATACCTAATTATAAAATAAACGCACGTCTCCAGTGAGCGCACTCTCCCTTTGTCAACCTTAAACGAACTGTGAAAACTTCCATATTTTCCTTAGAGCTGTCCTGTTCGTAAGCAGAAACAGAATGTAACCACGTCCAGGCTACTGATATCCATATGTCATTTAAAAATATTTATTTGTAAAAAAAAAATATTTAAACAGAATGTTTAAAACAAGGTATATTTTGAAACGTTAGCAGCAGAATGTATTCGAGGCCTTTGGCTAACATCACTATACGGATTGTATAATGCAGAATACGTAATATATATTACAGCTCTCAGAATACTGAATACAAGACAAAAGGCATTTATTGTTTTATTAATCGTTTACCTATTAATTGCCCTTTCGTCTGAAATTCGGTTTTCACTAAGCGAATTTTATATTAAAATTGCGAAATTTGACAAGTTAATTTGTCAAATTACTGAAACAGCTTTATTCCTCATCTTCCGTGCAGCAGAATAGAAAAGACCAGACTATTGTCAAAAGAGGATTAACGTATCAAACATGACTAACGGGACGACAATGAATACATCCTTAATATCCTTAAAATATTGCAGAGAAAAAAATAAACATTTTTCCTGAGTTGTAAAACAGCGAGGCTATTAGCCAGCACATACATTGCTTAAAGCCCCCATTTCCAATATCTTCCCATATCTTTGCACATCTCTGTCACCTAACAGTTGCATGACATAAAAGAGGCACACACAATGCAATTGCTTTCCACCTTAAATAAACTCGGTTACAGGGAAAAAGAATCATCATTTATTTGGCAACGTTGTGTCCATAATGACTGATGCGTGTTTTTAAAAATCATTTTTATTATTAAATTCATAAGGTTTTCAATGAACCTGCTTTGTGATCCTGAATCTTGGGTGGGGTCTCTCTGCATTATGCGGTAGAACCATGCGCTGTGTACGGCGGCAGGTGCGGCATTATAAATAATACTGCTTGCCGTCTTAAACTAACAAGTTATTTCTGCATTTAATATATCTTCCATTATTATTAATAAATAAGTATTGAATTTCAGTTCGCTCATCCTTGGGCAAAGCAAATTAAATTACATACACATCTTCTTTTGCATCTCCCAGGACGGGTGGTATTTCATATTTCATTGATAACTAATAAATCGGTGACATAGATGAAAAATCATCTATCGGTCCTTAACCACATCAACGCATTCTATTAGCATGCTTTCGTATATGATTTCAAGCCAATCTTCATTTTTATGCGGCAGATTTTGGGCGCTCCCTTTAATTGTACCGGCTCAGAGCATCGGGCATCTTTTGTACCCAGATTTTCGTCGTAAAACACATCTTAGTGCATTTCCTAGTTGGAAACATGAGTAATACTATGTCATTTAGCGTGAAAATAACAACAAAAACGATCATCCTCTTACCGATTGCAGTTTTAGCCATGGTTTTTCGTTGATGCTGCTCAGTACCGAAGTGAGCGTTGCAGTTTGAGGATGCAGGCAGGAGAAAGGCTGCTTTAAGGCACTTACTCAGCAGATCGGGTCACTGTGGGGAGGAACAGCAATCAGACAGGGGTTTGTGAATTGCAGTCGTCTTCGTAAGCAATGACACTGCCCGCTCCCACATCCTGCTCCCCCGCTCTCATTTCTGCATGGAGACACACTTGCAGCACCCCGTCTATGTAAACCGTCAGTATAATATGTAAGAAAGCGATAACCAATTATCCCCCTTTCCTACATGGTGCATCCCAGGCTTTGAAATAAATATAATTATTTCACCAAAAACCCAAGCCTGTGTCTGTAATTAATCTTCTGAACCTATGCGAATACACATTCTGTTGGATCTGCTACTAAAAATCATGTTTGTTTCTCCTGTGTTATAAATAATAATCTTACGCTATAGCAACATTGTCAGATATTACGTAACATTTAAGGGGTCCAACTAACGAGGCGTAAGGTTCGTGAATATGGAAGGGGATAGCACAGCAACCGATTTTTATGGCAAGTGATGTTAATATGTACTTGGTTGCAGTGAACTTATAACTCAAATTATGGAGACATAGGGCGTGACATGGCGGATACCCTGGATGGCAGCCTGTGTCTGTTTCCGTCCATCCATCCATCCATCTCCTAACTGTTTATCATAATCATGGTTTGGAGGGGGGGCTAGAGCCCATCACAAAAAGCACAGGATGTAAGACTGGAGTATATTTTGAACAGGATCTCAGTCCATCGCATAGGACAGATACAGGTACACACAGTGTCCGAATTCTATCCCCAGCCTTGGAAGGCTACAAGGATAGTCCCTAAGCTGGTACTTTTTATACCAAAATTCTACTAAATGATAAAATTCTGTATTTGATTTTTGAATTTTGGCATCAAAGTGGAAGTCTGATGTCAGGAAAAAGTTATGTATAGCATTTAATATCAATCTCAGGAATATTTTATATCAACTTAATGTAAATGTAAAGAAATTAGACAGGCTTTTGAGTTTTTATATTAGATATGACATTTGATATCATGGGTTAACCTTTTGAAGTTTCTGTTATATAACTATATAACGTTACTGTTTTAACGTAACGTAATCTGTAATGGAATAATAACAATATACTGTACAATTTTACCTAAAAGCACATCTCACACACTCAGTCATTGGCTTGGTGTTCTAGGTTTTATTTACGCAATTTCAAGTTATTTTATCTCTGAATCTCTGTAAACTATTTAATTATTTATTATTTTCCAGAAATTAAATAATCAATATTAGGCCTTATACTAAAATATATATTCCTACACACACACACATCTCACAGAGTTAAAATAAATATTTATATTCTGGACATCCATTGACTTTATTGCCTAATATGGAGGGATTTCCTTCATAAAATTTACTTTTTACTCTTCAACAACCTGCACGTCGCAAAACTGTTCACTCCAATCAAGGAAAAACATTTTGGTGAAAAACATGCCTCAACTAGAATGATTTTGTAATTTGTTAATGTGGCTCAAACTAAGCCAAAGAGGCCTTATACTAAAATATATGTTCATGAAACTCCACTGATGAGGATCGTAAAGGTTAATTTAGTTAACAACGTCAAACTGCAATGTGCTTGTGGGGAAATTGTTCCCTCACTAATTTTAGATGCACCCTTATACTGGTTTTGTCCTGGACCCGCTTCTGTTAAGAGGTCATAAAGATTTTGCTTAAGTGTTTAGTTTGGTCAGGCGTTCACTAAGAGCCTTCAAAATATACGGTTAAAGATATTTCAAAAGATGTTTTGATCAGTTGCTGCTTTGGAAATGTGACTTAGTACTAACCGAAATTTTATATATAATAATGTCTGCTATGTCTGCCCATCTAATCTCATTGTCTAATAATCATGTAAACGCTCTATAGGTGCACAATAGCTTTCGGAGTAAATAACACCTCATTGTTGCGTCACGGGCAAGAAGCAATAGAAATCGCCCATTGGCCTCTTACTTCCGCTTTTGACCGCGTTTCCGGCAAAATATCTCGGCTTTTGTCCGCCATTTTGGACTGTTGTTGCGTTGTTTCGGCTGCAACGGGAACTTTGTACTTCGGTCGACCAGGCATCGCTGGCTAGCGCTTGAAAACCACCCATCGGAACAGAATTTTACAGCTAGCTGTCGTGTAATAATATGGAACCGCCAGGAAGCAGTATAAGACATGCATCGTTTGAAAGAACGGAGGGTTTCAGTTGGTTTGTTAATTTATCTTGACATGGCTTGTAGATGTGGGAGCTAGCTAGTTAGCTAGCTAGCTAACTTACGTTAGCTACTTAAAAGGGAAAACAAACAAAAGTGAATCCTGTTCGTTAGCATCCGGAGAGTACAGGAAAAGTGTACGGAAACTTGGTATACGGGGTACATGTCCTTGACTTGCGGGTTAGCGTGTCGGCTAAGCTAGCTAGCGCTCCGCGTTACGTCCGTTTGCCGACTCCTCGGCTCGAGCTCGCACGCCTGGCTACTTCGACGTTAATCGTCAAAACTATGGCGATGGGCGCATCTTCCGTGAAATCGCCATCCCGGGGTCGCCAGCTCGCCGGCTAGTCGACGTGCTCTAACGCAGGGATAGCTGTCTAGCACACGGTTTGCTGGGGACCGAAGCGAGGACGGGAGATGTAAAAAAAACATTGCTGTTTACTGGGAGCTAGCTAGGCCGCCATTAGTAACGCACGTCACAGCCCCATAGTAATATGTAGGTAGTTTCTTAACCAGCCGTGCAGGTCCCATGAGCACTTCAACTACACCGTCACTATGAATGCAAACACCGGTGCTGATTCGATGCCACTAGATGTAAAGATGAGCGTCTCATTTTCCTTTGCACTCCGGAATTGTGTCCTCCCGACATCTGAAATAACCTGTCGTAGTCCTGTCTTTCTGTCACTCTCCTACTTTTAATAACAAGGTGGACGAAACAGTGTAAAGTCGACGACTAGCTATATACTGAGCCGTAATTTTACTCCAGCTATGGGTGAAGGCGAGAGAAAGTAGACATAACCGGTATTTGTTCGTCTTGCTGTATCCCGAGATCTACCTTGCTGAAATGGCCAGCTTGTCTGTTTTGATTTACCAGAATCAAAACAATTTCGATCCTCATTTGCTCTGTGCCTGGCTATGAGTACTTTGTCTTGATTTATTTAACCGTTTAATGTACTGGTTATTTTGCAGCTTATAGAAAAACTTTATGGACTGATTTGCTTGACATTACACGTGTTTGGGCTTGTATCCAACTCGATTTTCATAATTCGTTGAAATGATCCCCTAAACAGTGGAAATGAAACCAATCAGTTGGCTAGCTACTTTAAGCTAGCTAACCCCCCTCCCCATATGGACCTGTTCATCGGTAACAAAAAATGTCATAGCCAACTTTATATTTGACACTGCATTTAGAATTAGGGTAGCTGTCTCACCTGGGTATTTTAGCTTTTGTTTATGTGATATCCTTTATGGAAACTTTCCTCACCCGATGTTATAGTTAGGGATACTGATACATAGAGAAATACCGTGTAAAACAGTGGCTGCAATCAGTATTCTAAAAATGGGGGACCCAAACTCAAGAAGAAAACAAACAATGAACAGATTACGTGCTCAACTTAGGAAGAAAAAGGAGTCCTTGGCTGACCAGTTTGATTTCAAGATGTACATTGCTTTCGTATTCAAAGACAAGGTGAGATTATGTAGGAGGTCAGAAATAATCCACTACCATTGTCGAAGTGTGGTGTAATATTTAGGCATTATGTTTTCTGAAAATGTGTTGTCACGTTTTGCATTCAAATGTGCTGTTTCTGAACAAGTAAGAGGTGCAAACTTTTATTTGGCTGTGGAGTTTCTGCTTTTTAGGAGTGATTTTTTTCCCCCCTTTCCTTTTTAGAAGAAAAAGTCTGCACTTTTTGAGGTGGCTGAAGTGGTACCGGTTATGACCAATAACTATGAAGAGCATATTATTAAAGGTGTGCGAGATTGCAGCTACTCGCTGGAGAGTTCCTTAGAACTACTGCAGAAGGATGTGGTACAGTTACACGCCCCTCGCTACCAGTCAATGCGCAGGGTGAGTAGTGTATATGGAGAAGCAGTAGTCCTACTGACAGGCTGGTGGTTCTGCCAAGTCCAGCAGAAGTGTGCCTTGAAATTTGCCCGTGTTTCTCCTTAGGACGTCATTGGATGCACCCAGGAGATGGATTTCATCCTTTGGCCTCGCAATGACATAGAGAAGATTGTCTGTCTTCTGTTCTCCAGATGGAAGGGATCTGGTGATGAGTCCTTTAGGCCTGTTCAGGTGATGCTTTTTAACGAACGCCCTTCAGCTGCTCTTCAGTTATGTTAGGATGCTCCCTGCAATAATGTGCGATTATTTTCTGAAGTGGATGGCAGAAGTTGTCAGTTGGCTTATTTATTAAATTGTCATTTGATAGATCCTGAAGTGCTTTTTGCTTCCAACCCTACATTTATATGCAGGTCAAGTTTGAATTTCATCACGGTGACTATGAGAAGCAGTTCTTGCATGCTGTGAGTCGAAAGGACAAGGCTGGAATGGTGATGAACAACCCTAGTCAGTCTATGTTCCTCTTTATGGACAGACAGCACTTACAGGCAAGTTTGTCATGATAGATGTCTAGATTTGGCTGTCAGGCTCCATTATGGGAAACTTTGTGTCATATAAACCTGAAATCAAAGCAACTTACTGTCTATAAAGTTTATAAATGATACAAAAACTTTTCTTCTCAGGGTATAGTTAAGACATACATTTTCAGCAAAAAGACTGAGTTCAAGATTAAAAACAATTATTTATTAAGCAATTTGCACTGCTCAAACAAGTTGTATTAACAGTATGTGAAGAAGAGGAATGTATGATTAATCTTGTATAAGCCACACAGTGATTACACTAATAATTCTTATATGCAATCTTCCTTTAAAACAGACTCCAAAAACTAAGGCTACAGTCTTCAAGTTGTGCAGCATCTGCCTCTACCTGCCACAGGACCAGCTGACGTGCTGGGGTGGGGGTGGGATTGACGACCATCTCCGTCCATATATGCCAGACTAGGGCGTCACCGTCGCCACAGAGGGAGAGAAACCCAAGACCACTACTGCAGGCTCACCTCCTTTCTGACACAGATAGTTTTCATCACTCGATACAAGTGAACTTGCGCTTGGAACACTCCTTTTGTTAACCCATCTTCATCCAGGACCTTGGTTCACTCATTCTTTTTCTACGTTCCTGTGTATTTTTGTTTTGGGGTTTTTTTTTTTTTTTGCACTGATTTGTGACCATATCATGAATGATTGTAAATTTCTGATCTCACAGGTAAATGTACAGCGTTTTAAAGAATTATTTCTATAATCTGTGTTGAGGGAGGCAGGTAAGCCTGGGAGGAATTTGTGCACAAATTTTGAAGATCAGAAAAGCCAGGAAACAAGTTTTATTTTTTTGTGTAGGCTTTATTTCCCCCTGCTAATGCTTTACTTGGTCTATTGGTGTCTCCCTAGCTTGGCTTTAGATTTTATCATCACTTGTCATATGTTACTGCCAGGCAATTCTGACATGCTCCAGGGTGCACAGCCTGGAAGAAAGGTGTGATGAAATTGTGCTGTGAAATTGCAAGGAAAAAAACCAAATTAAGCTTTTTTTTTCCCCCTCTCCTTAAGGACATATTGATACCATGCAGGAAATTCATGGGCCGCAGTCTGGATAACAGAAGTGCATTTTGGGAATCTCTTTGGGGAACCTGTAAATGAAACTTTTCTGTACCTTGACAATAAAGCTCTGGAGATGCATTAAAAATTGGTCATGTTTTTATGCTTTTTCTAAAATGTATTCAGTGCTTTCTGGAGGAGAACTAAGTTGGCCAAGAGAAGGTACAGGTTAGTTATTTTGGCTTGTTAAACTGATGTACTAAAACTGTTCTGAAAGAAATGGCTCTGACCTCGGCATTTGCTGTGTCTCATAACCTTTGTCTTATCACCAAAGCATTGTTCTTGGCACACCTAGAACTACATGTTATACTGTACAGGTGCATTTACAAAAATCAAAAAAGGCTGCAAAGAGTATGAGGTTATGGATTATGAATGATTTTTGAACCTTAACAGAAAACTGGCAGTAAGGTTAGCACTTAAAGTACAGTAAAATCCTGTTAGACTTCAAGGGACCTGGCAAAACAGTCTGTTATATCCAGAGTTGCTGTATGCCTAGAACACAACTACAGGACACCATTTACTCATGCCACACCCCAGCAAACACACTTGTGGTATAGATTATTATATTGTACATGTAGTAATACAACTTTACCTGACCAGATGCGTGACTATTAATAATCCCGACTATGTATCTGCGCTTGATATCACCAGCACGCCACACGCCTTGTAGGTGGAACTGCATGTCCGTTATAGCCGAACAAAACTACAGCTAAAAGCGGCCCTGGGGACCAAATTGTTTGTGAGTCCACTATAACGGGATTTTACTGTAGGAGCTTGCTGGAGTGATATGCACACATTTGATTAAGCTGATTCAGTTCACATTCTGATGGGAAGAATTATTAAAATTCCATTTCACTGTTAAATTATTAGTTCTTAGTGGAATTCATGCTGAATCTGTTTAGCCTTGAGCAAAGGAGACTAAGGGGGGACATGATCCAGGTCTATAAGATTCTAACGGGTCTGG
>JAODJU010000138.1:19639492-19649737 GCA_026776725.1 Gnathonemus echidnorhynchus | reverse complement strand
TTGGGGTAACCTTTAGGTCAGCTGTTCAAACCCAGGTGTGAGGACTATTCAGCCAATCAGTCCTCTAATTAGTAATCCAATTAGTGAGCTGCAGCGAAAACCCGCAAACACAGCTACCCTTTCTGGATAAGACTGGCCACCCCTGGTCTAACCCATACTTGTCCCACACACCATCTTGTACAACTTCTAGTAGAACTGGATGGATCATTTGGTAATGTAATAGTTAATAAATATGTCTTTATATGAACACTGCGAGTCTTTGTTACTTATTCATTTACTGCACATTCCAATTATATGACAATTCACAGAGCCTTTCCACCAATCAGGTGATTTCTTTTATTCCTTGCTGTATGTCAATGTCCATATTTGAAAATATCAGTTTTATATGTTTAAATATTTATAATCTATTTCTCTTTTGCACTAAGACCAAAATTTTCTGTGATATAAAAGTAAGAACTGCAATAGATACACTAATGGTAGGAGTGAATATTGGTTAGATGAGATAATGGGTAAATTCGGACACATGTTTGATGGTCTATTAAGTTAAGTTCAGTTCTTGAGCTTTCCATAAATCTTTTATGTTTTAATATTTATAATTAGGATCATACTGATCCTAAATAATCTGTTCGCAACATAATGATTTTGTAAAGTAATAATAAGATTCATGAAATACATTTGACTTATCACATCCACAAAGTCAAATGTCATCTGCTTTTACCTTTCCCTCTGCTGGTACTAAACGGCATCGCTTTAATTTTGGGGCAATCTCAAAATTTTATCAGTTCCATTCCGACTCTCCTACAATGCCTCAGTCTTAATGCAATCAGGTGTCAAAACTGTCCTTTTTTTGACTATGTGGTACTGCTACAATCTGTCTAATCGGTTTTATTTCCTCACCCATGCAATGCCTGTTAAAGTTTGAAAAAGATCCAACAAACAGTTTTTAAGTTATTGGCTCGCATACCATAGTGTCTGTAGCAACGAACTGGTGCTGAAAGCCAGGGAATACAATAATCAGGCAAGAGAAAATTTGAACATGATGCTAATTTGTTACTGTTGCCTCTGTTACACACAAACCCCAGCTGTAGTGAGCATGCTCACTGGAGAGTACTGAATGCTGACATGCAAAATAAGATTCCCATAGCCGGGCACACAACCATATTTTCATTATAATGTGACAGTGTAGAGATAAATAGCCCCAGCTAATTCTGCAGTAACATATTCCCCTTTGAATAATGTATTACGTCTTTATTCCCCAGTGACTGAAGAAATGCTAATGTGTGACAAAAAAAATCCTATATATATATATATAAAATTTGAAAATTCAAGTGAAAGTCACTGGAGAATATTAAAGTCCTATAATATAAATCAATGCATTAACACTGTGGTGATACTGTGGATTTCAGTGTGTGTACTAGGTTTTGGTTTTGAGACTGTATAGCATCAATCTCTACATTTATGCTAAAATGGCACACTTGCTTTTGGTTGACAGAAATTTAATGTATTAACAATTTTACATAACCAACAAGCACTGTTTGTGTGTTTTCTAACTATGGTGTTTTAATTCTAAAAAGGACCAAAAAAAGGTAATAAGTTCTGTAGAAACACTTGCCTTTTTTAGGTTGTTTTTTCTGGGTGTGAAGATGGATAATTTCATAAAACTGATCCACCCCAATTCCATTCATCTGTCCAATAGGAAAATCTGTTAATACGCAACCAAACCCTATAATGCTTAGAAACACAGAGAACATTTATAATACCTAAAATTGCATGTTTTAATATTCAAAAAGCTGCTTAAAATCATTTTGATTCTAAATTACAGGCAGTTTTAAATTTTACAGACCAGAATACGCTGATAGAACTGTATATTAAACCAACAGATAAAAACATACTGGTTTCTCCTTAATGTAAGGATATGGCATTTTTTCAATTTCTCCATTTCTTCGTGGTTCTAAATTGGGGAGTAAAGGCAGGATTAATATACTGATGACAAATTATGAAAACTCAACACAGAAAGGCTGCCATGGTGATTTAACTATACTTGGCCTTTATGTTTCTTAAATACACATAAACAGCCCTGTGTTCTACATATACAGCATAAGCAGCAGATAAACAACATGACCCAGACATATTCAAACCTGAACCCCTGTCTCCTCCAACAGGCTAAATTCATACATCATATTTAAACCCCTGTGAAGCTGTCCTTTAATATCTTTAACACTATCAAACATTATACTATTCATCAGTGATACTAAAACATCTTCTGATTGAAATATGAGAAGGCAGTTATGTTTAATTTAAGAATGCACAGTCTTGTAGCAATCTTAAATTAAACCTTGAATAAATGGCTACCCAGGTTTGGAACCAGAACAGTACTTTAATAAAATAACTCTCCACAAAGCACTACTGTTGGCCATAACCCATCCAGCCCTGTACTGCCCTCACAGCGACTTTCACGGTAACTCCAGTAACACAAGCACCTAACAATGTACACCCACATGAATAAACATGCACCTTAAGCCTGGGAACCTGCTTATGTACCCACAGGTACCCCAACTCCCCTTGCTCTTTAAATGGGTACGCCACCCCCAATAAAGTTATCAGAGGATTATCATGATATTCTTCAGCTGTAGGTGCAGGATGCTACTTAAATAATCTTAGATTGCACTATATGCTGCTCATGCTCATTAAGGGCAGGGTGACGCTTTCTCTCCCCAGAATCCTGTATATTTGGTTGAAACAACCCAGTCAAATATTGCAAAGACTGTAGTGCTCATATACAGCCCAAGCATGGCGATCCATCAGGACAAGGAGAAATCCTTCGTCTCTCTAGAGCGGGGGTGTCAAACTCCAATCCTGGGGGGGCCGGAGTCCTGCACATTTTTGGGTTTCCCCTCATTTAACACACCACACAGCTCTTGAATCATTTGTGGTGGAACAGGGAAAGAACTAAGATACACAGGGTTCCAGCCCCCTAGAACTGGAGTTTGACACCGCTGCTCTAGAGTAACCAGAAATGCACTTTTTTGGACTTAGATTTCTTTTGGAGACAGGTCTTGAATTCACATGAGCATCACTTTTTTTCTTTTTTTTTTTTTTTTTACTTAATTTTCAGGACATGGCAGAAAAGGACTTGACTAATCTATAGGCTGGGGATCGGAGAACAATATGGACACCAATAAACAGTCAATCACTTAATTACTGGTTTTTTTGATTAAACATCCAGAGGAACTTTCTTGCATAATTCCAGTAATTTTTCTCCAACACTTATTTTTTAAATAGCTATAGAAGTCTAGTGATTTGTGTTGCACACTAGTGCGCACCATTACAGACAAACTGGATCTACTCTTTTCAACTGGAAACGCCACACCTGCAGAGTAGGCAAAATCTATATGGCTCCCATGTTGGCTGATCCAGCAAATACTTTTCCTGAGACTGCAAACCCAGTTTAAGCCAAAGCAGAAAAAAACAGACGCAAAAGTGACAAAATAGCAATGAACGTGTTATTTAAACTAGCGCACACGGCAGAGCAATTTTAGCAATCTTTTAACATTATTTCCTAAACTAGTCAGTATATATCGTATATCTGAGCAAATATAAAAAATATCAAGGCAAGATATCAAGCCTAATAAACTCGTAATTTACCCGGATCAATGTTCAAGCGCCGGAGCGGCCTTGCAGGCTCAAGATGCTTGTTGTAGATTCTTCTTTTTGACAGCTCCATTTTTCTACTTAAAAAGAAAAAGATACCCGATAACACCAAGATAGCAACCAAAAACCATCCACAGCACTTGTTAAAACGTACATCCGATGGCTCGCTGTCATGCAATAACACCTAACATTATAAGCGTGCATTTCTGTGCCCTACAACTGATGTAACTTTGGAAAAATCCTTCTGACCAATGAAACGTATCTCAGTTGCAGGTCTGTGGGGCTTACAGTGATCCAATTTCAGCTTGCTACGTGATAAAAACCAACAAAACACGCTAGTTAAACATGTTGGGCTAAAATGCACCACGCCGCAGCTGACAAGCATAGGAAATAAAACTACTTGTTAGCACTGATCGCCCATCTCGCCTACAAAATACAGTAAACACATCTTCGCGTTTTCAGTCGGATATATATGTTCTATCGATGTCAAAAATGTCTATCGCTGAATATAACTGTGAATTGCATACGCGTTTACGGCGACAAACAGCCAGAAGCCACGCGGATTCTCTCGGCTGCCAGGCCAGCAGCTGGTCCTTCCTCTCCGCGTCCACTGCTGGCCGACACTTTTGGTATTTTTATTACTTTTAGTTAACTTGGAAAAAGCTAATTGTGTGGCTCATGATAAATATTTGACTAAGTTGCTTATCCGCATACATCTTGCTTTGGTCAATTAAAAAAACAAAAAACTTTTGCAGACAGACCTGCCAGTTCGGCGATAGACACAGGTCCACCACCCCCCCGCACCATCCAGTAGCGGACCTCCGCAGCCTCAGGACGGCACTAGCTGCCAGACCCGGTGGCGCTCCTATTTACTGCTGGATCCGGGTATCCGTGCGATGGAGGTGAGGACCGCATGGTCCCGCCCGATTCGGCCTGCGGGGGCCGTTTATGCCGTGTACTGCAGTCACCGTTACATAAAAACTTCGGGCTTTTTCACTAAAGCTGCTGTCGGTTCGACAAGCTTCCCATTAAATCGGATATTGATTAGGAGTCATTATCAAAATATTAACATAAAGGTGTTAATTGGAAAAAAAAATCAATATTCACCGTCATCGATTACAATGTAGGTTTTAAAATCATATCAAATATAAAGGGAATGTACTGGCTTGGAGTGGCCTCTGGCAAACCGGGCATTTTCCCAGTGGGCCGGCAGAAAGTATGGGACCTCAAAATCCTGGGATCGGATGATATACAGAAAAACCTGCTGTTAAATATCGCCAGGGGGCACTGCGTTACACAGGAAAAAGTAGGCAATATAAAACCCTCCTATTGATGACACGTCCTTTTTACGGTATAACTTTATCCCTGTTATTATGTTGTGATATGCTTAGTAGCCTGGATCTGTTCAAAAACAGTTGGATTTGATAATGCAGCTGTAATGAACTTTCGTTTTGTCATGAGTGCTCATTCGTCACTTATAGGCCTAAAAGTACCTGGTAACAAAATATTTATAATTCATTATTGATTTTTCCTTTTCCACAAAAAATAATGTTGTATTGCTAATCCCGGTCAGCAAGCTCGGCAAAATTCACAGCTTTTCCTGAGTATAAAGAAAAATTGCGACTCTTTTTCCGTATCGTGCTGCAGTATAATTTACAAGGCTGTCTAGAGTGAATTTAAAAGGATAGGTTTTGTAAGATCAGTT
The DNA here is from genome assembly GCA_026776725.1 of Gnathonemus echidnorhynchus. Lineage (NCBI taxonomy): Eukaryota > Metazoa > Chordata > Actinopteri > Osteoglossiformes > Mormyridae > Gnathonemus > Gnathonemus echidnorhynchus. The sequence continues at coordinate 19,644,381 of JAODJU010000138.1, read as the reverse complement.
ATTAGATATGAATGCAGTAGCCTACTTTTTACTTAACTAGGCTTTTACTTTTACTTGAGTGGTAGGCCTACTTTACTCGGTTAACCTTTACTTGAATAACGTCTTGGTGTGGTACTTTTCTTATGCTAAGTATAAAAATAAGTAGACCTATTTTTTCACCACTGTTTAATTCCACATAGGCCAACTGTAAAACAACATTGTAAATATATCGTAGATTGTATTACGTTGCTAATGGAGTTATCTTAGCATTTATTGTTTTCTCGTATAGCTAATACACTGAAAGGATGATGATATTGTATATGGTGAGGCTGGTGTTAGTTTACTTTGCCTTTGTCGCTCTGTGACCCAGCTTTGCGGACGGGTGCTCCGCCAGCACATCATTATTATAATCCACAGCTTTAGCAGAGTGAAACTTTTTTTGTGAATGATAGGCGAAATTACTTTTTTGGGACACAATTCATTTGATTCAGCTCACCTAAAAGATTCGTTTTGATGTCATTGGCACTTCCGGTCTGCATAAAATAGATCTGAAACACTTGCGTTCCTACATGTCAAAAAATAGCATATTATTAGCTAAATAGTGCTAAGGAGTACCACCTGTAAGTCATGCGAGAGAAATATTTGTTATTTGTTTAAGTCTAAGTCTCTCAACATTGTACAGTAGCTAGTGTTTGTAAAAACGCAAACCTAACACTAGTAACAGCTCATCATATAGTCAGCTAACGAGTACAAACGCTTGGTTATATAACCTTGGTTAATATCGTTTTAATCAATTAAATCCAATTGCACCAAGCGAAAAATCACTGCAAATGTAGGCTATATACTATACCAGTAGATGGTGTATTTCACTCACGAACGAGGTACGGCTCTCCCGCCCTGTAGCCGAGTCTCTCCTTCACCGACTCCAGCCCGTTTAGTGTAGGTTCGTTCACTTCAGTCCGAGGTAAAGTTTCCAGCCAATCATATGCTCGCTTACATCCCGCCCTTACCTGCCTCACTGGCTCTCACTGGCCATAGTCGAGGAGGGAAGCGGAAGAACGAAAAGAACGAACGAAGAACCTGTTCACGCGAAGGAATCGTTCGCGAATGTCACATCTATGGCAAGCCGTTTTAGCATTTAATCGCTAGACTGGATATGTATTGCAGTTATCTCTAATTCAATTCTTCCTAGTCAAAAAGAACATTTCAGATATCCATAATGGCATTCTTCCTATCCAAAACGATAATTTCAGATATCCATATCGTCATTCTTCCTAGGAGAAATTACGTCACTTTTGCCATTCATGTCTATTGTGCTTTTAATTTCAGATATCTACAATTATCAATTAACAATTATTTCCGATATCCAGAATGTTCGATGTGCAATTGAATTCTTACTAGGAAAAACTGAAATTATCTGAAATTAAATTTTGACTAGTGACAATTGGATTGTAGATATCTGACTAGGAAGAATACAGTTTTGACTAGGAGAAAAGCTATTGTGAATATCTAAAATGTAATTATGGATAGGAGTGTGACTTGATAAAATGTTAAAACGGCTTGCCATACACACCTTTATTTTATACGTGCCTATACCACTATGACTGGGTATGTACAGATTGTACACATGGCTCATTGGTGTTGTGAGAAAATCACAGGATTAACAGTATTAGTACATGTAGAGCATGATTAGAGTGGTGGATAGTACAGTTACAATGCATCATCTTAAGGAAGAGCTTGCAGAATAAACTGATAATTGTAACAGTCAGAAAAAACAAAATAATATGATTAGGACCACAGTAGCTTGTATAGAGATCAGCATACGTTTAATACAATGTACGAAGTACAGCGACACCTGAATGCAACTTTCAAGACTGAAAATTGTACAGAACATACATTACAGTCTAAATATAGAAAAGAACAAACACATTTGTGACACAGTGGTCTCAAAATGTCTGACGTGTGCTCACAAAGCATACAGCTTATAATTATCATCTGGTACATGTCAATTAAGTATTGCACGATATTTTCATTTAGTGAAAGGTTTACAGGACGGTTATTACTTAAATTGCCTAGAATCTATCATCATTTTCCTGCTTTTACTGGAAAATTTGACCAGTATATTTTCCCCATGGCATATTGTTTGTATGTTTATTGTTCATCAATGTTTACTTCATCTAGAAAATGAATCATGAATCTTTATCACACGTACTTTACTAAGAGATACCCCTCTCCTAACCAAAAAAAGCAAGGGGAATTTTGTCATGCAAACGCAGGGGGTATCTCACACTATTTTAAAATGCATTTGACCAACAAATTAAAAATTTCACTGGGTCTGTACAAATAACCAGCATAAAGGAACCTGTTCTTTAACCTTTATTTTTATTAGGTTTGTGAGGTTTGCATTGTTACTGAGAAGCGGTATGGATTTGGTTTTCCTGTTCTTGTGCCCATTTGGTTTAATTAGATCATCCTATGTGCTTTGACAAGTGCTATTAAATCATATCAGAGGTAGAGTAAGACAATTTGCCATTAAAGACTTTGGAGTTTAAACAGGACAGGTAGAGACAGCTACACGTTATTAATATTCTTTCCCTGTGTGTAGCTGAAGTAGGATCATTCCCCCCATGTCTAGACTGTTATTGAAAACACTTTATGACAATATTTGAATCTGAACCCTTCGAGACATGAAGAACCTGGAAGAGAGGATCCCGCTAATAAGACTGATCAAAGCTGCTGCAAGGCCACTCCAATTTTTTTAAAGTCAACACACATGTTGTAGCACCAGGGTTTGCAGATGATCAATGAAGCTCTGGCGTGTATAAACAGCTTGCAGTTGCCTTCTTTTGTGCTATGCTGCTCAGAGAATCATATTATCCAGCTTGACTTTGTCCTTACAGGAAAGAGCTCATGTTTTTATTAAACATGGACATACTTTGTGTTGTGCATTGATCTTGAAAGTAGACATAGACACATTTTGACTTAAAATTCAGATTCTGTCTGTTCTTTCTTTGGCCGACCTCTCCATTTTCGCTCTTTCATAATACTGCCGACATTGACGCCTCTGTTCTGTTGTGGTTGGGCCCCTGTTTGAAACTCTACCATCAGTTTTATCACATCTTCTGAAAAGCATCAAGGCTTGGTTCAACATAATGTATAAGCAGACTGAAGAAGCAGCTTTGAGGGGTTTTCTTCTTTTCAAAAGAACACCGACATGTCCCACACATATGGAAAAGCAGCTGTAAGTCTTAAATAACAAACGTAGGGGGTGTAGATAAGCTACAAATACATCGAATCATTTACCACTGGATATTATACACAGCATAACTGCATTACAGTACTACAATGCTAAATCAGTAAGTAAAGATGGGATGCAGGTGAAGAAAAGGAACACGGTCACTCATGAATTGGTTGTATGTGTTTCTAAGTTGATTCTTTTTCTTCTGAAATCTCTGACCTCTTAGTTTATTTTGCAGAATTGCCAATATTGTGGTATCATCTGGAGCTAAAATGGCTGCCATATTTAATACGTGTGTTTCGCATGAGGACCCCATGATAACCCTTTTCAAAATGAGGCATTTGTGCTCTTAAATTCCTTTCTCTCTTCCTCTTGTTCAAAACCAGCCATCCATTCATTATTTTTAAAATGGGTTTTTCATTTCTACCAGCTAGGAGACCTTTTCTTATCTACTGTAAATAAAGGTTGAGTATTAAGTCAAGGAAATGGAGAAGGACTATTGGAGGACAAATGTGTTGTCGTGCAGCTTGCTGCACATTTGTTTACAAGAATGGGAACCATAGTAAACAGCAACAGTACTTGTATTGATAGAAACTGAGCAGTGCAACAATAATAAACACAAAATAGCAACTTTTTAAAATCAAAAGTCAATATGACTCATTGCCAGAGGAGGAAAATTAAGGTTCGCAAAATACAAATCCAGACCAAGATTTGTTTCAACCAACCATTTGAGTGCTCTGTGAATGTGACGCTTCATACTCATCTGACTGCTTGATTTGCACTTTCTGAATCTGAACATTCTTCCTCTGCTCAGTACTGGCCTTCTCCTTACTCACACTACTCCAAAAAACAGGCTTTACAGAGGGTTTCAGGCAGGGGGGGGGCAGGGGGCATGCTAGTGTGGTGAGGTGTCAGTGGTTGGGGGCGAGTCAGGGCCAGATGTGGCCGCAGTTGGAAGGTCCTCCTGGGGGCTGGTGTTGGCGGATGAGCCAGCAGCAGGCCGTGGGTCACCCTGCGGGTGGGCTGCTGGGGTCTGACCACACACCTGGTGGTGCTTCTCCCAGTCCTTGTGCTGGCAGAAGGAGCCACAGTACCTCGCTGTGCTGCAGCCACTGCATGTCTCGCTGGCCTTCCGCCCGCAGTTCCAGCAGCTCTGTGTAGGGGGCAGCAGAGAGACACTTGTAAATGCACGTGAACAAAAACCGAAAGAAAACATATCGTTTATATAAAAGGATTCATTCACATCAGAAGGTCATGTTCAGAATGGCAGGAACAGGGATACAGTGTGTTCTGCAGCTGGAACATGATAACTAAAAGTTTCAGCCTTTCACCATTTTAAATAGAAATTATATATTTTTTCTTATTTAAAAAGTAACATTTAAATGATCAACTTAAAATAATATAGATATTTATTCAGATTATGATTATTATTAGGTGACCATACACACAATATTTCTCTGCAATCCTCAGTCTGGGTCACCAGTGCCATATTCGCAGTGGCAGGCAGCCAAATAATTACTGATTTTTAAAAATATTCTTATATCGTTATCTTGTAATATGTTTTTACTGGAACCTGCCTACTTTTTATGCTCTGTTCACAAATGTCTGTGCAATTGTCACAAAGCATCATTGACCCAATCAGGCTTGGACTGGCTATCTGGCATGCCCTCCC
>JAODJU010000138.1:19612736-19627489 GCA_026776725.1 Gnathonemus echidnorhynchus | reverse complement strand
GTACGTAGGATCCCCAGTATTTAATTTGTCTTAATTCATCCCCCCAATAAACAGACCTTTTTCCTTACATTGAGTCCCCCCCCCCCCATTTTAAACTCCCTCATACGCCGTTGCTAGGCTACAGTGTAGGGCCACGGCAAAAGAGGGAACGGTTACACTTCTGAAATTTGGCCGATCCATCTGTTGGCGCAATATCCCCCCCTCCCCCGGAACGGCGAATTTTACCGACAGCAATCCCGCCCCCACCCGGGTTATTCCCCTGAGGTTCGGGAACAGTTAATTCTTATGGAAATGAGGCTGGGTAATGCCCATCTCATTTAAAGCAGCTGTGGTTGTGCAACCTCGGTGACGATATTTGTCATTCCCGGCGATCCTGCCGGTGACACCTCGCCGCCGTCGGTGTCTGGAGGCTCCGCGGCACTTTGACCGAAGCCGCCGTGCCGCAAGTCTCTGTCGGGGTGGAGAACCAGAGGCGGGTGTCGGACACAGCTGCTCGCGGCGCGGGATTTCAACGTGACGGAATGAAGCCGACAAATTTAAACCGAAACACCTGCGCGGTGCTTTCACTATCGTTTTACTATTTTTCACCACAAAAATGTTTACCCACCTGGCCCGATACCTTTCGACAGGCAAAAAGATAACGGGCATGCCCTCATTTACTATCGCGAGTTTACGCAGCTTGTCCTGTTTTTGAGGGATTTATGCATGCATATGAATGTGTGTGTGTGTGTGTGACCTCCCTGCCTGCTTCTGGAGGAAGCAGAGGCTTGATATCCCACACGGGGCCATTAGGCTGACACCGCGGGCAGGCGAGGGGCAGACGCGGGCACAGATGGAGAGCCGGCGCTCGGCGCTGCCCTCGGAGCAGAGACGCGAAGGGTGACGGGGACGAGCTCGCACGCAAAGACGCGCCCATCTGCCCCCCGGGCTTGAAACTGTGACGGGGGCTCTTATAGATATCCTCAGCAACACAAGCCCCCCCATCCCAGCTGACTGGTACGTTTCACAGTGCGGAAAGCGCAGAAAGGATGAAAAGGAGGACATAAAGGAGAAAAAGAAGAAAGCTCACAGTTTAACGGAAGGGAGAGACTCGAAACGGGATGGAAGATTAGTCTAAAAAAAGTATGGGACACAGCATGACAGAATATAACAGAGAATGAAGATGTTAAAAAAAAAATCGTTTCCAGAAACGCACTTCCTGTGTATATGTATTCAGTGCTGAAAAAGGAACATTCACCATCTGTTTACCATTTCCCAGAGCAGCGGATAACACACAGGAGGAAGTGTCGCTTTCGGGACAGGCTCGGTTCCTTTGTTGGCAGCTTATTCACATCAAATTAAGTCCCCCCATAAACTCTAATTTAATGGGGGGATTTTTTTCACTTACGGTATCACTGCAGGCTATGGGCTATGTAATAATTTCAGGGATTTCAATGCAGAATCAATTTCAGCAACATAGTTGTAGCAAAGTGCAGCTAAATACACATGAATGCGGTTAAGATAATTGCTTTAAAATGAACGAGGCATTTTAAGCGTAAAATCCGGCTGAATTAAAAACGGAATGTTTTGATCGTGTTTGGGTGAATCACAAAATATGAAAACAAGACGTCAGATTTAATACAAAAACAGGCAAAGTGGGACTTTGAAGGCCCTTTTCCCAGGGTCACTTCTCTCACTTCCATGGAAATAAAGCAGCAATCTGTGGCCTGTAAGCTTCCTTCTCTCCTGCTACCCAGCAGCCTTACTCTGTTTGTTCACCCTCTTTGTGAGAAGATTCCATCTGATCACCCTTATCCTCACTGTCACTGGTGGGTCTACAATTAAAAGACACATGATCCTGTTCACTAAACATGGACATTGCATTAATAACTGCATGTGTCTGATAGTCCAGGAACAACCACCGGAGCATTTGTCTACATCAAGAGAAGAGAAGAATGTCCCACTGGCTTTCACTAGTCTGCCGCCCTGACATTGCCTACGTACTGTCCCCTTGAAAAGAAAGGGTTATGTCGTTTTCATGTTCTTTCTGCAGTGTGCGGCAAGAAATGTGAGTTGACTGGTGTTTTTTGAGTAGGCATGGGCAGATACCAGTGCTTCGTGGTGTAGAGTGATTTGGAAATGCAGCCTACCATTTTCTTCCCATTTCCATGCTCTCTGGACCACAAAGGCCCTGATTTTTCACACAGCTGGAAGCGATTATACAATTCCAGAAAAAGGACTCATCCCTCATTCAGAGTGTCAAATGGAAAGTCAAAATATTTACTCACATCTCTTAACCGAGCCAAAAGCCACAACTTCACCGCCGGTCGTTAAAAGCGAATGCTAAATGAAAGCATATTAGAAACGGCAAAGAGTAACGCAATGGGGGCGGGACCCTGACCCTAGAGTGACTACTCCAGCCCAGAAAACTGGTTTGTAGGTGGGAATGGGAACAGTCCAGCCCTCAAGTCACCCTACTGAAAAAAGCCATCGTCAGTGAGCTGCAGTCAGTCCCCAATCTCGAGGTCAGAGCATCCTTAACAGCTGCGGAAATACGCCACTTTTTTAACAAGAATGATACATGAATATAGCTTCTTAAAACACATCTGCCATTTGATTCATGGTGACTATTACAGTCATTCACGCCATTGACACCAGCAGCATAAGTACCAGGGTTGGGAGGGAGGTGCACCCCAATATTTCATCTAGCTTCATTCATCCCCCCCCAATAAATTAACCTATGTATTTAAATTATGAAGTGGACTCTCCCCATAATATTAAGCTCTCTCTTACGCTGTTGGTTGACAGTAAATGGTGAGGAATTATTTTTCTGCAGTTATCAACCTACAGTGCTGGCTGTCTGGAAGCAAATGTAGAAATTTTGGTCAACTGAGGTTCTGAAGCAGGACTGAAGATGGAAGCAAGTCAGTGAATCACCATGGATGTCACTGAAGTTACAAACTCTCAGGCAGATAGGTACCCAAATTCTTATTGGCCTCTCAAGTGGTGTATGTCAATATCAGTAGTAGGCCTACCGTACAATAATTCATTTTGGTCTGACCTACCTTGGGGAGCACACTAATCTGCAATTGTTTCCATGACGACATGGACCTCATTCTCATTGCGACGTCTGCAGAACAGTCACGCATCTTGTAAGCGTATACAAGCAATGTGCAAGCATGCGCTGAGTGCAAGATGTTTGTCAAAAAAACAGCAGACAGCCCTTGTTGCCATCCTCATTGATGGCTTAAGGAAATCCTTTCTAGCCACTTTGTTTACATAGACATTTGTTGTTATGGGATCTAACTCAAGGGATCGTTTAATGTATTTGCAGGCTTGCTGTACATTAAGTGTCACATAATACAAGAGGTTACTAGTTCACGGACCTTTATAGTGTTGTGTAGATCCTATACATGCAACAATATAAAAAATGATCAAGTATTATTCCACGATTTGTTTTTTTTTTTTTTTTTTTGGTGCACTTATCCAATAAGTTGCATACACTGTTGTATACTGGCTGAACTGTTTTCTATCAGATTGTGCTGTGCTAATGAGACAAAACTATCTGCAATGGGATCCATCACCCATCCATCCATCTTATAAATGCTAATCTCAGTCTGGGTTTCAGTATGAGATACATTCATTATCAAACAGGAAAATGATCAAGTTTGAGTCATGTTATGTATCTAATATCACTGTAAAAATGTAAATGCCAGCTTCAGTAAGACATACATGTTCACCATGTTTTTATTCACAAAACTGGACAAAAGGCGACATTTGCATAGCTATTTTTTACATCTAGCTTGTCTTATACCTTGGCTATTTTCCTCTATCTTTAAGATATTAAAGTTTTCAAAGAGTAAATCCATCCAACTCAACTTATAACTCCTTATCCTGGTCAAGGTTATTTGGAATCTATTCCACACGGCAGAGGTTTTGGAGTACACCCTAACCCTAACCCTAACCTGGAACATTCACACACAGTCATACTCTGTGGTCAATTTAGAGATGTCAGCTAGCCTAAATTCGTGTCTTTGAATGGGGGGGGGGGGACCAGAGTCCTTGGAGGAAACATGGAGATGACGTGCAAACTCCACATATGCAGAGTAGAGATGAGACTCAAACCCCTTGCAGGTGTAAGTCAGCAGTGTTACCTACTGAGTCATGCTGCTACTCTCCAAAAGTAAATGCCAGTATAACTAAAAACTTCCAAAAGCAAATAATAGTGAGTGATAGTAAATGTGTCTTTGTACGGTCATTATCATGCTGTTGGTGACATCAAAGTGATGAAAACAGGGAGGATGGGATACATGGAGGATTAGCACATGTCAAGATCATGGTATCTGTGAGACGTCATATATGGGTGACGATCTGGGAGCAGAAATTCCCCCCCAGATGTAATTTACTTAACAATGCACATCACTCTTTTCTGTGGAGTGAAAACACTGCTGACACATGGCGCATGTGCGAGGAAAAGCATGAGGAAGTGGTATTCTGGCAGGGTATGGAATATATAAACCAAGCAGTCGATTTACGCAAAGTTGGAAGATAGAGATATCCTGCCCTCTGAATGGTATGGTTTTGGCAGACAAACCTGTAAGCGAAATGCTCATTAATCATAACGGGAGTAATGAAGGTCTCTTAGTCAGAAGACCTTGCGTTATTACTGTATAAATGTAACTGAACAGAACCGTATACTCTGAGGCAGAAGAGAGAAACCAATGGACAAGTAGGACAATGAGGCATTACATATATGACTATATTATAACACATTCTTAGGCAAGGGGGCTCAGGACTGTGTGGTCACGTGACAACCTACTGCTTTCTGGCAAGACTCACTGCAGCCACAACTGGTGATTCCTGAAAACAGATGCAGTACTGATGTATCCATAAATAACTGCCCAAACCTCTAAAAGAGCCACAATACCTTCCCCCCCCCCCCCCCCCCCCCCCAAAAAAAAAAACTCTGAAACACCAAGAAACGACCAAAAACTCCCACAGAATCTGATTTAATCAATACAGTTACAGTACATTGTAAGTATATCTCCAGATGTGCCGTCTAACAAAGGTCTGGTTGTCTGTGCTCAATTACTGATTATGTGGCAGTATTTTTGTAGCAAACACATAACAATCTAATTTAAAATGACTAAATAAGGTTATATTTCCCTTTCAATGACACAGTCAAAAGCTGTGGAGGAACAAGATTCATTCCTACAGGGTAGCTGAGTTCTCCACATCTGAAAAGCACCCAATGAACAAGACTGGAAAGACCCTAAAAGCAGCCATCCAATCAGGTTTGGGTTCCTGGCTCATGAAACACCCACCTGGCTGAAGCTGATTGGAAAATGAAGCCTGTATAGTTGCAGGATCTTGAGTGAGAGGCCTGCCATTGGTACATGTTGACAGCAATAAGGTTACCTCTGAGACATATGACTTGATTTCATTAACAGCCGTTCACCATTATTCCAGGAACAATCTAACCTACGGCAAAACTAATTTACAGATGACAATCAACTATAAATATCGTTATCTCTATCAGTTATTAAGTTGACTAGTTTACTGCAGCACAGTCAAACAACCCAGGGTGTTAAAAGCAAAACATTTGACTTGCATTTGTCAGTAAATGATAAACATAAACTTTATACTCCAAAAGTCCACAGAAATGTTTATCACACAGGCAACTGGAAGAACTGGCTTCATTTTCGTAAGTTTTTTTTTTTTTTTTTCATTTTGGTCAGGCAAATCTCCAATCTATTCAATTATATCATGTAGCTATTAAATTGTGATTATTATGATTATCGACCTCACCAGACCGTTCAGCAGCTGGATACGGTTACAATAACAAATTACATGGTCTTGAAAGGCTAATCAAACTAATCAAAATGAGAATTATACCAATACACGAGTCACACATTAAATCCTCAGCAGTTAGATTATTTAGACCAGTTAGACACACCGGTCGGGAATAAAAGTCATCATTTCGATGTTAGTTAAAATGTGAGCAAATTTATGATGGACATAATATCAATAAACAATTATTATAATAACGACAACTATGGTTAGATTGCCCACGTTTGGGTCAGTTGTTGTTGGGGGACTTATCCAATGAGAAATATCTTGACTGGCCGGCCAACATCTGTATTGTACTTGGCTGAAAAGCAGTCAGCGTTGCCAACCAAGAATGTTTCCCACGAGGGGAGTTAAAGGAAAATATTCCCCTAGCTCAATCCCTTCTCTTGTTTTTCAGAGCTCATATGAAAAATTAATGCGCAGACATCAATAATGACCCCCAATGGGTCCCTTCTCTTTCTACAATGGAAGGGAGAAAACAAAATAGGAGATAAATCGGATAGGCACCACCGTAATTCAATTATTTTGACATAGACATTACCGGGGTTTTTCGAAAAAATGGTGAAAAAGTTATCATCAAAAAGAAAGCAGAGAATTAAAAGTTAGAAATAAACTATGGATTTACGATGAGTAACTGTCTTTTCTCCCTATTCGCATGAGAGACACATACGCTTTAATTGCATTCTATTTGCAATCAATAGGACGTCCCATGCTTCTCATTCTAAAACAAAAAAATTCTACATAATTCCAAGAATAATAAAATAATGTTATTCTTAAATGTTGTTGCAGTGTTTAAAAGTTTAGAGGGTAGAGACGGTGTTTTCATACGAACTGATAGGGCGATGATTTTTAAGTCGTCGTAGACAGAAACGTTGCAGGTTCGCATTGTAACAGGGAGCCACTTAATGTGTTTCTGTGACAAAATATCTAGGCATAAACATCACACGCAAATACGCGAAGAACCTAAAAGTATTATTTAAATCGAGTTATCTAAATATTATCTGCCACTTCGCAGAAATTCGAAAACATATTTTCTATAAGTCTACACATAGATCGGGCTCATAACCTCCATAACTGTACAGAAAATTAAAGCTATCGGACTTCAGACATTATTTACAAAAAAGGGTACATATACATTGCCAAATAGCATAGGCTATATATATATACATTGCATAGAAAACGCAAATGGCATGTTTTAGAAAAATTCCCTTTCAATAATGATAAAAATTCTAATTACACACACACTTACCCAGAAGACTGTTAGTAATTCCCAAAGATCCGTATTCAGTTATGTCCGTTGATAATCTCCATTATTTGATTACGGCCGTAGTTTTTGTAGTTTTCTACAGTCTAGACAAATCCGAGCCTCCAGGACGGCGAGAACAATATATCTCAGAGACCGTACCGGAGAAGAGAAGAAAACTTGCGGAATAACAGAGGCATGCGTTTATTCGGGGAATATTGTATGTATTATATATTACTCCCGTCTTTCTCCCTGCGCGATTTCATAAATTTTTTAAATGTGCAAAAGTATTTCTCGCAGAAAAATTGTGATCGCAATACAGTTTGATTATAATAGGCTACTGACGATCATCCAGAATTTAATTTCTAGGAAGGCGAGAGCCGTCCCGGCGCCAGCGGAGCGAACTCCGTCAGGTATCCCACTCGATGGGCGTGTCGGCCGGTGGGCGGAGTCGCTGGTGGCGGCTGCTCGCTGTCTATTTACGCGACAAAGCGCACGAAATGCTGCAGATGAAAACTAGCCCGAGTGACCCGTGATAAAAGGGTCTGCATTGCACATTACATTTTTTCTAGAAATAACCCGGTTCTTGTTCTTCGCATCACCTAGACGTCAAATGGCATCACCAAGTTATTACGACACACCTACTACAATTGTCGTATCATAATCTTCCTCAGTGTTCCGACCATATTCTGACTGTATTAACGTATAGGCCTAATGCCAAAAATCTTATCATATTATATTCGCAATTAAGTTATGAGCCTACCCATTCACCCACCAATCTTCCATTCCTCTTAAACCGAAGGTTTATTACTTATTAGTAATAAAACTTATTCTCGATTACATGTACAATCTCTATCTGTGTAACTACATATGTTTTCGTTCTGATTGCTATTTCATATTAATATTCCCTTTATCAGTTTACTATACCCCGATGACGACATTTAACGTGTTTTATTACTATGAGGGATTTTACGTAACGTGGCGGCACGTGGTGCGGCGCTCTCGATCCAAATCGGCGACTCGGTCACATGCCCTCAGCTCAAGCGATTGTGCAGCAGCCAGCGCGCAGGGAGGGAAAAGACAGCTTTTCCAACGTGCTACTTTGTACGGTTTCAGCAGACAGATGGAGGGCTGCACGTTAAATGAACCAAAAAAGCTGAAACTCGTTTAAGTGAAAGTATTCTCATTCTGAGTTACAGACTGAAAATTTGATATTAACATCACTGTAAGGCTTATAGTCTTATAATATTAGATTTTTATAGTAGAAGGGTTAAATTGTAAACAAATGCGATGTGCCGTATTTAATATGCAGTTCTTGCTTTAGAATATTGCCTAAATTTCTTAAATCCAGAGGGGGGGACAAAACTTTGTTGTGTGAACGTATAGGCCTACACAGTTTCGGACTGAATTAACTTCTCTTATGCAGTTTTTCATTATTAGCCTGAACTAGCAGGTTACTGGATGTGTAATTTTATTACAACAAAAAACATCTTAGCGTTGTGTGCCACTGTATCAGATACTACACATTTGCACCGACGAGGTTTCATAGGCATGCAGTAACCGTTGTTAATGTTGACGTGCGTGTCGGAACTGATTTCTCGAATGAAGCCACCCTCATTCGTCATCAGTTGACCTAAATATCTGTATTCTTGGCCTTAAAAAACGATATGAAGTCAGACAGGCTGGGAACTTTGAAGGTCACAGCATTTGGCTATATCGCCTCGCCTCATTCATTGAGAGAAGCCCGAACTTCCTAAATCATTTACCAGATGGCATGGCGCGCCAGTTTAAACACCTGATATGAAGCCATCTGTCATGTGATATCTATGACTGATAATGGCCTGACAGCACATGCAATGGCTTGGATCCAGAAGTCAGTCCCGTTCTCCCCTGATAGGACTGGCAGCCCTCCAGTGGACCATGGAACAGGTGGAGGCAGGGAGAATATGAATAACTGACCATGTGCTACAACAGCTCGCAGCTTCACTTGAATGCTAATGGCGAGCTAACTGTTTTAGTCCTCTGCTTGGAAATAAAAAAGGCAAGTAAGAGATACGCGTCTGAGCTGATATACGTGAAGACCGGCATAATGGGAATGTAATATTTAAAATCAGTGCACTTAAATGAAAGGAAAATGGTATATGCGTAAAGCTTGCCAGAGGAATTGGAAGATGAAATATTATGACACAACAGGACCAGAGTGATGTGCAGGACAATTGTTAAGAAGAATGGCAGTTTAAATGTTTTCTTCTCTGGCTACAATGGAATATAACCCTGCAATTCTGTCCAGACTAAGTAGCTGGATAGTAGATGGACACAGAATAGAGGCAAGGCTGCATGAACACACAGACATTATACAATATACTACAGGTGGCATGTTCGTTCAGAGAAAGATATTGCTCTAGGCTTTGTTTTTATATAAAGTGCCATATATTAAACCGTGCCATATGCTTATTCGATTACCTGTGTTATTTACTGTTTAAGCCTGTTATGTAAACAGGTTTTTATTTCTCCTCTGTTAGTTCTACATTCCTGTTGGACAGTTAACCTAAACACTGACTGTTTTGTCACAAACCGCTAAGGACCCTTAAAGCAGAAATTGTGTTATGCTTCCCTTCTGTAATCAAATTTTAAAAACATGAGGATAACCACAGGAATGTCTCGGACAGTTTGATGAGTCAGTGAAAACAGGCACTTAGATTCACCTTCTTTTTTAAATGAATACGTCGCGTGACAGTTGACCCATCTTGATAAATATGATTCTCCTATAAATAATTCACATTTTAAATGTTATAGTATTTTAATGCATTTATACACTAGTAAATCCCTGTACAATACTTTGGCTATATATACATATACGGTACTGGTTTAAAAATCTTAAGCAGTCTAAGAAAATGATGCTCAAGTGATCTTCATGTTGGTGTAAAACTATGACATGATGTCTGTCAAAGTGTGTCAGCGCAGCCACTTCAAAACCTCACCTAAATCACCCCAGTATTTACAGCAACCATCCAATACACACATATTTTTTTGACTCGTCCCATCCCCCACCTAATATAATTAATCAATACCTCACTGACTTTCTTAAACTAATTCAATTGATTGATTAATTGAGCTGGATGTGAAGTGTAGCAAACACATGGAATGGCTGGGGTGCCCCTGAGAAGAGGTTTGGGACCTGAAGCCACCTTCATCTAGCCATCCAACAAGTTATCAGTAAATTTTTGGAGAATGGAGGAAATTCTTGTCAGTTTTTGTTGTGTCACTCCTGATTTTCATATGTTCTAATGTTAAATCGTGTTTTTTGTTCTGAGCACATATACACTTACTACGTAGATAAATAGCTTTAAACATTTCCTTTGACTGCCTAAGACTTTTGCACAGTGCTGTATATGTATATATACAGGAATGGCATGTGTCTGTGTGTATATACATATACACACACATATATGTACAATCTATATACGAGTATTCCTGTTTTTATATATTTTTCCTCAATGCCAAGATAATGCTTTGACACTTCAAAGGCTAGGTTAGGGTTAGGTTGGTTGGGGTTGAGAAACAGGAAGCAGTTTGATGAGGTTGTTATGACAACAGAAAGCTCATTGTTAAATCCTTGGCCTCCTATCAGATACAGTTTTCCCAGTTTCTGGAGACATGTCTCCTGATTGGTGACAGGTGAAGCAGGGATGCAGAACCACAAGAAATTATTTTGTCATACTGTCTGACACCTAGAACAGTTAAGGCGAACTTGTAGATAGCTGCAGCACGGTATGCTTGAACATGTCTGTAGCATGTTATCTTCAGGAAGTACATTACAATGAAAAGAGGCCAACAAACTTTCAATACAAGAATTCTTAATAGCACTTTGCTTTGGTGTATAGATCCAGTCCACTGCAGTAGAAGTGCTGTGACATCCTGGCAGCAAGTGTTCGTCATGAAGTTCTTAACTGAAAATAACTAGGTTTGCCGCAACCTTGGTGTGGGCCCGGCTTCCGTGCTGACGGTGCATGTTTGTTGATGCCGCCATATGGGTCGGGGAGAGTAGTCTCTAATGGGCGGCCTATGTGGGCGCGAGCAGCCCAGCGCTGCCCGTGGCGTCCTCACACAAACACGCGCAGCCCTTCCTCCTGTCCAGCCAGATGGCGGTTCTGTCTGTTGCCAAGGAAGCAGAGAATTAAAGGTTACGCCCACCAGATCTGACAGGCCGCCAGTCTCAGCTGGTGCGGAATCTTTGGCGCACCTGCTTATTGGGCAACGGACATGGGGCTCGATTGTGCGGAACGAGCCCAACGCTAGCCCACTAGCTGTATACCAGCCCGTGCGCAGAAATATATACGCAGACATATGCCGGCTGCATCGTACCATGTGACGGGCAGGGTGTAAAGAAAGAGATCGGCTTGGCGTGCCCCAAACTCGCGGCTTCCAGGCGGCTGTGGCGGGAGCTGTTAATCGCGGGGAGCCAGCCACAAATGATTTGTCAAAACAAAGTCGCTTAGACGACTTTTACTGTTAAAACAAAATATGATTGCATTTCAGAAGAACAAACAGCTTGTCTTCGGGGCGTGCTGGCCGCGAGACTCTGCAGACGGCGCGATTGGCTGCGGAGCTGGAAGCCGCAGCTGAGACGGAATAACAGGGGAGAAAGTTTCATTTTATCAGTTTTTCAAAGCAGCCGGAATGCCAGACAGGGGCCCGAATGGCAGGCATTCTGGAATGTAATTGGTTTCATCTTAAGAGGGAGTGAGATAGACACTGTTCTTTAATGAGTGAAGGCATCAGTCGTTCGTGTTGAGCTGCTTGGTGAATCCTCCCTATGAACAGCTTCAGTCCAGCAGAGCAGAGGATAGTCCTCATCACCTGGGTGTTAGAGGTTGGGGGAACCTTCTGGGTTAAATGTCGTATACTTTTTCTAACATTTTTTCTTTGATGTGCGGTGATTCTCCACATCCTAGCATACGAGCTGCTCACCGCTTTATGATGGTTCCACTTCTGCTGTTTTGCCTTTATGATGATGCGATAGCGATTCACATTCAATAATCCACTTTGGAGTTTGATCTGTTCCCGGGCAAGAAATATGCTGTACGATGCTTTCTACTAATGCTAGGCCATGGCAGCGTCTACACAGCCTCACTTTCAGTCTCTGTACCACTTTCAGTCTCTGTACCAGTCTCTGTTATTAATGTATATTACAGCTGTTAAGGGATGTTAGGATGTTAAGGTATACATACATGATGTTTATGAATGTTTTATGAATACTTAATGAATACATTATGAAGGTGTACTGAAGGTGTACTGAATGTTTTATGAATGCAATATAAAAGCATTTTGAAGGTGCAGTTAATGTAAAGCATTACCGAATTTTCAGTAACTGGTATTTAATTAGCTACATTAATTATTTACTTTCTAACTTTTTGGTGATATTATTTATGTAATTATTTATTTTTGTGTTTGTTTGAATATTTATATCATATTCATATTTGACTTTCTCAATATTTTCCACTAACCCCATATCGTGGAAACCTGTATTTGCAAAACTCCAAATGCTTCAAACCTTAAAACTAATTTTGTAACATTACGGTTTTATGCAAAACATTATTCTGAGTTTCTCCTGAAATTCTGGAATAAGGTCACAGCAGTGATTAAACTGTGACATGCCAGATGTCATCGCCTCGTATCAGGAGCCGAGATACATTACATACAGTATGTCCTGGTTGCCCTGTTGACATTGGCTGTAACACAGGTGACGTTGTCAGAATATTCTTCTGCACCTTTACAAGTATTATTTTTCCAGCCAGCTACCCCCCCCCCCCCCCCCATAAGCAGACATTTGTCCCAATTGAAGACAAGCAATCTGCTACACTGATCAGTGATCACAGCAATCACCTTTTCCTTTTTGCTCAGTTCATTTATTTATTTATTATAGCACAGTGTTTTAAATTTTGGTCTATGTTTTGTATATGTATAGCCTACCATCTGACATACAGCTGTGATGAAATATAATATCATACCTGGAACATCTCCTCTTGTGGCCCAGGAAGTATCAAAGCAAGATCGCATGCGTCATTATGTTGTCAACTGATGGGCCTTTTAAAACATGCTGCATGATGTCATGCAGGGGAGTTAACCTGACTGGAGAAATGGCTCATTCCTCTTTATAGCCAATGAGAAACGCCCCTGAGCTCACTATGTGCCAAGGAGGTGGCTAATCAGTTGTTTGCCAGCCCACTTAATTCCTCTCCAGCCAACACAATGGCAATTACCTTTAGCCAGTGTAGTAATTAGCATCACAGAAAAGGGCCTTTTGTTGTGTGACGTGATGCTCTTCTGTTTCCTTCTTCCAAAACAGGGTCTGAACTATAGCTGGAGTCCGAATTGTTGATGATGCTTTTTCATTGTAGTCGGACTCAAGCAGCGCATTAGTCTTTGCCAAAAAAAAGAGAAACTTTTTTCATTACTTTGGAAGGTAGCCCAAAATGTGCCTTTGGCAGATGTTTCAGCAGAAGGTGTTTGCAAGCTGTTCGTTAATGTACCACCATACGAGGCACAGTATGACCACCACAATAACCAATAAGTAACACTATCAGTGCACGGAGGACCATGCCAAATCCACCGTCTGTTTTTGGGATATTAAACTTTCCGGAACAGGATGCACAGAAAGACCATGGTTTGCACAGGGAGGGAATGAAGGAGCAGAGATGGATAGATTACTGCAGTATTTAGCAGCAGAAGTTGCAGGTTGCTAAATGCTGGCTCAATAGGGATTTCATCCTAGTGAAATAGCCGAAAAGAGCAAATAAAATGTCCAGAAATCATGTATAGACTAATAAGAGGATTTTTTGCTGCGTTGATAGATGATTTGCTGTGACATTTATGTTACATTCAGAACATACATGTGTCTCACTGAACTGTGCTCTGCCACATGTTTGAACCTCATGCCTCTCTCATGTTTGTCATGATTTCAGATTTGACATCTGTGTGAAGCAGAAAAAAATGGAAACAACTTATATGGTATCCAGCATTTACGGTCTTTCACCACAGCAAACTTACTTCATATGAAAGACACATTTTTACAAAACAAACAATAATAACCCTATACTTTTTCATGGGGGAAATATATTTACATCAAATGCTCAGCATACTGCATGAAAACAAACATGAAAATGCCTGTTGTCAAAACAAGATGCCATTTAAACATTATTTATTTACTTGTTTGTCTGTGGAAATGAAAGCGATGGATCTGTTTTGCCTCCACTCGTTTTTTTTTTTTTTTTTTTTTTTTGCAAACAGGTACAAAAATAATAACCTATTAAAATTCAGGTAATGCGTTCGTAGTTCTGCGGTCTAGTCGGGAGACGTGATTTGTTGGCTATAGCGAATGGGGGGGGCTGCCATCTGCTCACGCCACAGCAGGGCGGCGCCCTCCATCTGCTGCGCTTTTCTCCTCCGGCGCTCCGGTGGCAGCGACTCAGATGATGAGGAAGTTGGACTCGTGCTCCTGATATGTCACTCGCCACCAGGCCAGCTGTAGCGTCCCTCCCTCTGAGACGCCCGCCCCCCCCACCTCACCCGCACCAGTCACTTTCGATTACCTGCATCTATCCATCGCCTCCTGTGTGACCCTTGCAAACTCTTACTCTGAAAAGCAGGTCGCAGGTTTTTCGTTGCAGGGTTTGCCCCC
>JAODJU010000138.1:19589592-19599610 GCA_026776725.1 Gnathonemus echidnorhynchus | reverse complement strand
ATACTGGCAATATACACTATCCATGATCTATACCACAGGAGCATGCTTACACTGACATACTGACAATATACACTATCCATGATCTATACCACAGGAGCATGCTTACCCTGACATACTGGCAATATACACTATCCATGATCTATACCGCTTTATCCATTCAAGATTCAAGAGATTTATTTGTCACATACAGCACAACATGCAGTGAAATGTATCTCTGTGTTAACCTTATTTGGCTGTGAAGAAATAGAAGAAATAAAAGAAAAAAAAAAAGGTAAGAAGTAGGAGTAAAAAAGAGAAATTACAATATATAAATACCATCCACGGAACCAAGTATATAATCTAAAATATACAATGCAAATATACAATCTAAAATCTAGTGCAAAATCTGAAATATAGTGCAAATGTACAGTATTTGTGCATTCAGTGCAAACGTACGTAGTGTACAGAAGGACAAGAGTTAGTCTGAATTGAGCAGCCTTATGGCCTGGGGCGAAAAAAACTCTTCAAAAACTCCATCTGGGTCTTACAAAATATATTGGGACACCCCTCCAAATCATTGAATTCAGGTGTCCCAATATTTTTGGTAATATAGTGTATCTAACCATTTTGACTGTCATGCTTAATACTTTTCATTTTGGTGGCACAGAGGAACAATTTTACATTGCGTTATGATATGGATGATAGGTAGCGTGGATCTGTGCGTTGATGTGACAGGTGATTAATCGTAATGCACGTAGAGCCACAGAGCGATGTAATGTATGTGTATGGCTGATACCCAGTAAAAATCTGCGTTACCTGAACGTTGGTATTTGGTAGTGATTATCATGTTGTGAAAGTGCACAAACACAACACCGATGACTATAGATAATGGATAGTGTATATTACCCATTGATGTGAAAGGTGAAAACATCGATTGCATTGAGGAACCTGAAAATATAAATGTATTTCAAAGATATTTTGCACATTTAATAATGAGGTCCAGTGACAACTTTTCCGCACTATTGGAAATTTTGATTTTTTTCACCCCACGCTACAGGGCAGGAGACACCCTACATGGGATGCACTAACGATGCCAATTAATGTCTTTGCAAACCCATGCAACACAAGCAGAACCCACAAACTCCACACACATGATATGACAGAGCAATGGTGGGACTTGAACCTCCAACCTAAGCATCATAAAGCAAGGCTACTAGCCACTATGCCACATGGGAAGGCTGAGAGCCTGAAATAACACAATGATAGGGACTGTATCCAGAGTACTTTCAGTAAAGGGATGCAAAGCTTTAAAAGGGCAAATACTGGTTGAAGATGGACCTTGATGTTAGGATAAAGCAACAGCAGAATGATGAATCTAAATTACTCAAGCATGTGTGTGTTATCTTTGACATCAGATTCAAATTAGGCAATTAAAATATATTCAACATATTTAACAGCTGCGATGGACTGGCATCCTCTCCAGGCTGTACCCCAGGCATGTGCTCTGTGTGGCTTGCGACAGGCTCCAGGGGCCCCAGTGAGCTTGACCATTATAAGCAGGGATGCTCAAGTACGCATTCACTGTAAAAGAAAAGCACACACACGCAATATCTTGTCACAACAGTGCAAAAGCATACTTATTTTATGAGCAATTGCGCTGTTATGAGAAGATATTACCGTGCATTTTAGCCTTTATACATCAAATTACTTATAAATCAAATTAGTACTTAATCTGCAGTATAAAGGTTAAAATTAGAGGCAATTCCTTGTTGTAACAGCACAAATGCATACTTAGTTTATGTGCATTTGTGCTGTTATGATGAATTGCCATGAATCTCGCTTTCTATATATGCAGTAAGAGATGGATGGATATTTTAAGACAGAATATGTTTGAAAATTATACACACAGGCCCAATCCAACAGATAATTTTAGCCAATAGCTCAAGTAAAGGGATATGGGGATATCAAAAGAGTTAAACCAAGAGATGCAAGAACAGTAATGACAAACATTTCATTGACGTATTTCAAGAACCTTTCATTAGAATTGATATTACAGGTAAGCTTGCTAATTCTGGATGAAAGGTCTGAGAAGTAGGAATGTCCACATTTTGAATAACATCAAGATACATCAACATTATGACAGTATCATATTTGAAGGACTTCATGACGTGTGATCTGCTGACCAAGACCACAAAGGGCATGTCAAATATGGAAGCCTGGGGGGGGGGGAATTTGTATCCATGCTGCTGAACTGAAATTTATAAAAGAAAGGTGAGAAAAAATTGGGAGAAACAAGAAACTTAGATAGACATAACAATGGGTTTATTTACACAATGCGTTGATTACGGGACAATATGCTGAAATAAAGCAAATGCAGTGTTTTTGTCGACGCACAAATTATTACAAAGAACTTACTTTCCCTACAATTCTTCAAATCTTGGAAAAGAAAGGGGAAAAAAATTCCATGAAGAACTTGTTAATCAAGCGAAAACACTATTCCCACCCCCCCTACAGAGGGGTGTAAAGTTACTTGCACAAACCGCTGGAACAAATCAAGCGAATGATGGTTTCTGTAACCATCGTCAGTGAGGATGCACCTTGACTGTACCACATTGTCTTTCTCATGCTCTATGAGTTTCTCGTTGTTTAAGCTCTGTGCATTGCTAAATGCTCAAAGCCTACCCAGCACAACACGTCCCAACCAAACTTGTTCTGCTGGCTCATTTTGCAACCGAATGGTTCTGAATTTAAATGAAAAGCAGTTTAATTTTTCTGGTCCCAATAGGCCTTCCACTCAGTTCTTGGAGTGCAGTCATTGCTTCCTGGCGTGAGTGAAAGACAACTGTTGCAGTGCCCTTAGGAATGCCATTCTTGTTGCATTGCAGTGACACAGATCCTGGAATTACTCTATATCCATAGCAAAAGTCATAAATCTCCTCAATGGTGATTTTTGGAGGAAGATTCACCAGCTTCACACAGGTGGGGCCATCAAATGGTTGCCCAGGTGCACCTAATCTTCTGTGCTGAGATCCATCCCCTCTGTCAATAGATGTGGCACGGCCATCTGTGCGTGAGTCAGATCTACTGCTACTCCTGCATGAATGATCCGGTAAATTGCTTGGAGATATCCATGAATTAGACAGGACCCCGAAATCAGAGTACTCTCCTCCAGGTGAGAGGGGAGACATCCTGCCATGTCTTGAAGAATACCTCTCGAGCTTCTTCTCCAATGATGGCCCATCCGATGAATCAAGGATCCCAAATTCCTGCATCTGTGCCCTAGAGATGCTTTTCAACATCACTTCCGACCCAAGAAACCTTTCCCCATTCAGAACCTCTGCCCTCAGTGCCTCCTCCTCGGATCGGAAAACCACCAAGCCCTCACCAAGCCCAACTCCCTTATCATCTTGTAGTAAGTAAACGTTGTCTTCTGGGATACCAAAGCCCTGGAAGAAGTCCACGATCTCCACCTTACGCACATCAAATGGCAGATTCCGGACGTAGAGGCAGATCTTTTGTGACCCATGATAATGAAGTGAGTTTTCAAAAGACTTACTGCCCCTCTCTTCATGCTCCTCCAATTTCATCTTTGCAGATTCTAACATCTCCAGCATTTTTTCCTTGGAAACAGGAGAAACATACGTTGTTCGGTTTGCAAAGTCCACCTTGTGGCGTGCCAAACCAGCACAGTAGTCTCTTAGGCTTCTAAACGCCACAAACCAAGATCGTGTCTTCCTCCCATTTCTATCAAAGAGATGTGCAATTTGATCATCCTTCAGCGGCACAGGGTGGAAGAAGGCCTTCAAGTCACTCTTTTCCACTGAGTAAGAGAGGTTTTCCACCAGGACACAGTATTCTTCAACAGAAGGGGAGGCTGACCTTGACCTGTAGGCTTCCGGTGAGCGTGATCTCGTGCAATCCCTACCATACCTCCTCTCCACATGAACTGGAGACTGCTTCCTGCCAAACTCAATAGTGCTATCTACATATGCCTCAGCCTGAGCACATGCTCTAATCCACTGCTGCTCGGTGCATGCGTTAATTTCTACGAATCTAGATCCAATGTACTCACGGTCCCGCTTTAGACCTTCTCTTGAATCATGCAGTGTTGCAAATTTCACAATTCCACTCCCACTGTTTAGTCCTCTTCGATTCTTCTGGAGAATCACATCATCTACTTGCAGCCCATGGAAGAAATCTCTCACATCACCTTTTGTTACAGAAAATGGCAATCCCTGCAAATGCAGATACAAGCCATCAATGCTGTCTGGTAGAGTCTTTCTCGAACGATAAGGACGCGGACTACTCAAGACGACCGGTCCTGAGCTACTACCCATATCCGAGCGGTTCGTTCGCCAACCTTCCATGGACAGGTTCTCAGAGATGGAACAAGGCACTGTCTGAGCATTTGGTCTCCTGATCCCTTCGTTGTAAACCCTCCGCTTGCTTGTTTCAGATTTTCTCATGCTTGCCTCAAGGACACTCTTCATTTCTGACTTGCTGCTCAGCAGAAGGTTAACAGGAGACCCTTTGATGCACCCCCCAGAGCGGGTCATAGCCCGCCTCGCATCTTCATCTGAAGTAAACATAATGAAAGCCTCCTCATGTTCTCCACCAACAATGTGCACCCCACCATCGGGGATTCTTAGGCCAGTGAAGAAATTGCGAATGTCCTCAGAACCAGCTGTGATTCTGAGTCCCTGTAAACGGATGACCACCGCCATGACGGGGCACAACCAACTGCACCTGCAGACAGAGGGGCACAACAGAACAGCATTATTGCAGAAGACGCCTGTGTCCATAATTCCAGAATGTTCCCCTTCCGGAGTGTTTGAAGGAATGGGAAAAAAAGCGCCAGTTTCAGACACATGACATTGTGTAAATGCTGAAAGCTCAGGGGACAAAGAGCGACATTACACAAAATTCTTAACCTTAGCTTCCCCACCTCTAAATCTCACCAGGATAACAAGCAATCCACAATCTCGTGCCTTGGCAGACAACTTTCACCTGTATTAATTTAGCCCAGAATAAATGTTGCTTTTCAAATTGATTACTGCCTAAATACTCAGGAATCAAACTCTATATTAGGACAACACTTTCACTTCCAAGCAATCTGTAAATACCCTGCGTGTAACAAATATCAGACATAGGTATTACAAAATTTGCCATTTAACAATGCATTTCCTTTGACAAACTTCCTCAGAATCTAAGTGTAGCAACAACAGAAACACTGCGAGACAACTGAAATCCAGGGGGAAAATACCTCAATGTCCATCCATCTTGGCTACATCACATCCCTATTTCCAAAACAAAGTTTATGCAAAATGTGTATACCCCAATGATCTGCAGATCACCATGACAAAAACGGCAAGGCATGGCTAGAGATCACACAGAACCCAGAGAGATCCAGTGTAGGTCCATCCCAGCACATCCAGTGGCAAAAATCCAACCCATCACCAAAGGATCCTTTAATTAAAAAATGCAAGTAGTATCCACGTTACCAAGGTCAAATTCTTTGCAAAATCCAGCTTCGTTTAACCATGCATCATTCAACCCCACGGTTTACACTGACCGATACAACAGTGTGGTTAACACCCTTACAAACACAAGCTGTTTATACATACTGTACATCTACGACTATTTCATGGGTGACATAACTTCACGAAGCCCTTCATAACGAGCCAGCTGGACAGAGTAAAAAGCGATTTGAGTTTATGTTATATATGTTTGCAGTCTTTATCATCTTACCGGCAAAGTGCTATCAACAGTATATTTTAACATCAAATACGTTTATGTGCTAACTACTGAGCTAGCGAGAAAGTATTTCTAGTACATGGCAGCTAGTCATTTCAGGAACTATTGTTAGTTTTAATCGCCATTGACGGTTGTGGAAACTAGGAAAGTTTAGTTGCAATACTAAATTACTACGTTAGTGTTAAACCAGCAGTATTACTGCATATACATTAGCGACTGGCTATTCCTTCCTGACAGATGCTGTTGCTCAGCAAACACTTACACAGATCGCCGATTTCTTGCTGTTCCTATATAGAGGATACGGGTGAAACAATTTTAAAAAGCTTGAAACACTGCGGCTTCAAGCATTATTTAAAAACCTTTATCTTCACATTAAGAACGCAATACCCGTAGGCCTATCCACCCTGTTACATGAAGTGCTACGTTCACACAACATGGCGCATAGAAACACGGAAGCAAAGGTCGAGTCGGTTTTCTTCTTCTCTTTCATGCAATTACGTGGAAAACTACACCTCGAAAAGTATACTGCTGCCACCTACAGGCTGAATGATCTAATTCACAAACTATTTCGGCGGTATGTGCACTGCAACGTCCGCCAGAACGAAAAAGAGCTTCCTTTCCTGCTAAAAAGTAGAAACATTGTAGCAACAGATAAAACATAGTTTTGGGGACCATCCACCTTATCAGACCAACTCAGCACCAACTGAAAACTTGTCCCCAGCCTGCAGTGGACCAACATTATGTTCAGTCAGCAGAACCTCACCCAGCCTTGTACCCTCTAGCAAGACCAGCTTGCCGTAATTTCCAGGCTTAAATAAAAACAGGTGCAATCGCATCTTCTTTCCGCTCCCATTGTCTCTGCTGCTTCCAACACCCTATGCTGAATCAGTTTGTACAATTTAAAAAGTGTAATTTGCTGGAACCAGCCTCTTTTCCCGCTACACCCACGTGCTGCAATACACCCACCACACATCCCAATCCCAGAAAAACCTCAGAGCAAGTCTAAAAGAAGGCAGGCCCAAAATGTAACTGCTTCATTTTAATTGCCATTAGACCTACAGTCAAGTTGGAAAAGACCCCCCCCCCCCCTTACCCAGAGTTGGGCATAACAAGTCACAGTCACAGAGTATTTATTAGTACTCAACTGGTTGGTTGAAATAAAATCTTGGTCTGCATTTTTACTTTCGGGACCTGGAATGTCCACCTCTGCTCTTAGCTGGTCAAAGCCTCCATGCACAGCCACCCTTCTCGCTGTGAATGCAGAGATCCCATCTTTCAGGTCCTTCTCATACGTAATGCTGCACCAAATGCTGGCATGTCTGCATGGATTCATTGAAGTGGCCATTAAAACTGAAAATGGGAGGGAGGCTCGGAAACGACGGTGCACAACTCAAACCACAGTATAGTCACATTTTTCACCTCCCTGTGCCAGATGACAAAATATTCAAAATTATTGGGGGGTGGGGTGGTGATCGTCCTTCAGCGGCACAGGGTGGAAGAAGGCCTTCAAGTCACTCTTTTCCACTGAGTAAGAGAGGTTTTCCACCAGGACACAGTATTCTTCAACAGAAGGGGAGGCTGACCTTGACCTGTAGGCTTCCGGTGAGCGTGATCTCGTGCAATCCCTACCATACCTCCTCTCCACATGAACTGGAGACTGCTTCCTGCCAAACTCAACAGTGCTATCTACATATGCCTCAGCCTGAGCACATGCTCTAATCCACTGCTGCTCGGTGCATGCGTTAATTTCTACATATCTAGATCCAATGTACTCACGGTCCCGCTTTAGACCTTCTCTTGAATCATGCCGTGTTGCAAATTTCCAGAGTGTATGAAGGAATGGGGGGAAAAGTGGCAGTTTCAGACACATCACATTGTGTGAACCCTGAAAGCTCGATCAGACGACAAAACATGGTAATTCAAAATTATTAAAACCTCAATGAGGAGGGGTGGTGCTGAAGGTCACACATCCTTTGCATCAGTCAATTTCACCTTCGATATAGGAAATTAAATTAGGAAAATACCTCATTACAAATGTGTGCGGTAAGTTATCTTACTTACTAAAATATGACTGGGTCAGTGTAGCGTTTTTAATATTGAATTTAGTATTTAAAACGTCAAGAATAAGTTTTAGTAAGCATAAACGAACTTGACAGGAAGTAACTTCAGCAAAATCCTTGGCTTGAATTACTTTGCAAAGCACTGTCCTTTAAAATTAATGTGACATGATTCTTGAATAAGCTGATTCAAGAGCTCTGTTGCTAAGAAGTAATCAACTGAAAATTCAATGGCAAAAAAGCTCGGTATAAACAGTGTACGTCCCTCAAGACTAAGACATGTTGTATCTCTTACTACAAAGAAACTGAAAAAAGAAATGCAGTTCACATGAATGAAATTTTGATTATTTCATTCTAACTTCACCAGACGACAGCATTACCATCTGTTTAATCATATTCTGGGATCTTACCCATGATCAATTTAATGTTTCGAATAGTGACAGGCTATACGAAGAAATATTACTATGCTGCATAGGGAACACAGAAACTACAAATCTTATGACGTCATCAAAGTGCCAACACGACATGAACATCTGTCATAGTGCAAGCGATGTTTTGTCTGTGACTGAAATATAATCCCTCGTTGCTTCCTTTCACTTGGGCTCTATGGTCCTGGAGGATGACCTACCGCATGTTCCAAGTTTGCTGGAAGTCCAGGACTCCCAGCACTACTGACAGATCATGTAGGCTTGTGCATGAGCCTCTATGTCAGAGTAGCCATGCTGCTGTTGTTGTTAGAACACACGGTGCAGACGTGGCTGGATCTGGACCAACTTATGACTCGCATCTGAAATCACACACACAGCTAAAACAACCCCTACTCCAAACATGGAAAACCCCCCTTACCACTTAACACCACCATATTAACAACACAAAGAATATGGAAAATTAGGAGGAGAGCATTCAGCACATTTTTCTTTTGGGTGTTTAAAATCAACACCATGGTAAAAATCTTGTGTAAACTATCCAAATCTCATTGGCTCCACAACAATGCTAAGATAGTTAATCTAAACTGAAGTAAATCTGTCCATAAGTACTTTCCCTTTGGGTTGTTGAATCAGGTTAGGGTTAGGTTCAGTTTTGCTTATTCTCCTCTGGATTCTGTTTGGTTGACTCATCCACCCAAACTTCTTCACTCAAGACATGAAAATATATCAGACAGTTTAGCAGCTGTTATTTCTAGCTGCATCCATCCAATTGCCAGATGGGGAAAGGGTTCCGGGAGAAAGGGATGCCATGTTTTAGTACTGGAAGTGCCATAGGCATGAGAAATAAGCCATCCTAGACCATAAGTGCAGGTGGGCCGTCAGGCCAATGCATGGTTACAGTAATCTCAGAAAGGTAGCAGAAGACTTCTTTTTAAACTACGCCACAGCACACCAAGAGTCAGCAAAACATCAATAATAATGCAACAATCATACATACTGTGTACCTCATAGCATACTGAAGGTACCAGATTGCTTTAAGGAAACAGAGAAAATAATATTGCGTACAATTTATGTGTAATCTTTGAGTGCCCGTTAAATGCAATAGTACAGTAAGAAGGAAGAGCAGGTTTAATATACTGATAATCAATTTGACAGTGTACAATTCTTGAATGGCAGTGTACATTTATTTCAGGTCCATGGACATGACTTCTAAATGGGGATGATTGAGGCAAGGCCTAGGGGCAGGAGGTGCCAAGACCAACCTTGTCCATCACCTCTTTGAGAAAGAGGATGATAATCATTGGTTAAAAAGGGTGGCACATTGTGGGGAGGCGCTGTTCCTGTGGGCAGCCAGAAGAAAAGATGGCAGAGTGGTGGAATGGATCAGTGGCTAATGGTTCTTCAAGAGAATGGTCCATGTGGGGATCCGTGGAATTGTTCATGATGTCCTCAAGTTCTCCCATCATCCTACTCTCTGCACCAAACAGTATATTATGCCCTGTGATGGAGATAACTTTTCAGATGACTTTGTTCAGGTGTTTGGCAACACCTGAAATCATACCGCTTTCCCAGTAAACCAGAAGTACAATGGCCACTGCGGACTGGAAAAACATCTTTCATAGGCAAACTCCAGGGGGTGCTGGTTGTCTGTGACCTGTGATCAGAAGTGATTCAGGGCCAGTCTCTCAAAAGTCTGTGATATGCGAAATAAGAGCATTACTGAAAAAATAATGGAAGCTATAATCCAAGTGAAAATGGTAGATTACCTGGATGCAAATAACATTCTGAGGGATAGCCAAC
>JAODJU010000138.1:19576123-19589492 GCA_026776725.1 Gnathonemus echidnorhynchus | reverse complement strand
GTAGCGGAAGCTAAAACCCTGGGTTCCTTTAAATCAGAGCTAGATAAGATTTTAACAACTCAGCTATTAGTTAAGTTTTCCCCAAACGAGCTTGATGGGCCGAATGGCCTCCTCTCCTTTGTAAATTTCTCATGTTCTTAACTGGTCTGAAGCTCCTCAAGGTAGCTGTGCTGCCCCTTTTTTGCAGCAGATCTACACAGAGCCAGGGCACCTTCTGCAGACCCAGAGAGGGGAAGACAAAGTAGAAAACCCAATAGAACTGCATGAGACATACTGTCAGCACCCTGAGGCCAAGACCCCACCACTTACCTGTGCATAGTTTCCTCAGCATTTTCCTCATGTGCTCAGCAAACCAGATAGTCTGGGAAGGCAGGTGGGTGGTGGGGTGGTTGTGGTGTCTTCAGTGGGGAAGTTGCAGGGAGGTGTGAAAGTACTAGATGTGGCAGGAGCAGCTGTCACAGTGAGGCTGGCAGTGCTGGGGGGGGGCTGGACTGGCAAGCTAGAGTCAAATCTGTTTAACAGATTTCAGTTCATTATCCCTATCCTTGTTCCTTTCCATTACAAAATTTCCAGGCTGCTTGTAGCCAGTGTTAGTTCTCATCCAACTCCACACCTCCTTCAAGCTGTTTTCTTGCAGCTTCTTCAGCTCCACCTATACCCACATGATCTTCTTCCCGTCTCCAGACCTGAAGCCCCACTTCTTATTCAGTAGGTCCTACATACTACGCAATACAATATGGAAAAATGTAATTATGCCAGTAACAGAAATTATTCATATAGAAGCAGTTAGCAAATAGAAATGTTATGCATATATTGGAAAATACTATATTATTGATAAAAAAAGGGAGGGGGGAGGGACAAAGTAAGTTTAAAAGACTGCAGCCCTTCCCACCATTATACCGGCGAATAACATGTTCCTGTGGATCAGTGAAGAAACCACAATCCAGTTTTGACATGCCAGCAAGCATCTTTGTTGGTATGGTCTATTAAGAAATGACCTCCACTAAAACTCAGGCTTTGTCTCACTTAACACCCTAATCCTTTCCCTAGGCTCTTTATTGGTCAGCAAGCAGGATGAGGCCTAGCATTCCTTTTGATCTCTCTGTGGAGAGGGGGGTGCATCATTCCCTGTGTCTGGTCAAAAGGGCCCCACCTGCTGCTGCATGGATTTATATGATTTTCCCTCCACAATGTTAACAAACATCAGCAAAATTACTATGATCTTTTTTTAAAAAAAAACTGTGCACAAAGATTACTGGACAAAAACATGTGTACATAGAGACCACAGTCAGAACTGTGTCGCAATGCTCTGGGTGGATGGTCCATAGCACTATAAATCCCACATAACAACCGACCTCCTCCTTATACAAAAATGGGCCTTAGAATTAAAGCAACTTGTTATGACCATTTCCCTTTTAAAACATACTTTTACTTAATGATCTCTGAGACCTTGTTGCAAACCATTGTTGTAGCCAATTTATAATTTTACACCCATTTCCAATATATATAGGAAAGCACACTGGCAAACAAAGAAATGCCGTCATTTACTTGCTGTTCACCTAGAAATTGATCAAACTGATCAAGCTAGAAATCTTGCGGCCCTGCACCCACACCCATATTCCAAGGCCCCACTGGTCAGTGTTGCCAACTTCCCATCCTTGAATGGGTGACTTGAAAACACAGAAACAGATGTAGAATCTAATTTTTTTAAAATTGGTCCAATGCTGCTATTGAGCTACTTCTTCAGGATGTGCTGGTAAAACCACGATGGCTTACCTGGTAACTAAGCGCCAATTAGCGACCTAAAGGACTGCCAACTCTCACACATATGCTGTGACACTAACGCTTTCAGACTCTCCCGGTCATCTTACGGCAAATCTATATTATTCCATTATAAACATAAAATTAGCTGTATCGCAAGCGTTGTGGTAGTGTGCAAATCTTACAGACTATTTACAAGGCAATAAAATTGCTAAATACATGTAATTGTGTGTGCAGACTTGTTTCGAATTGAAAATATCACTCCAGCCAGCTGAGCAATGGTGGCAACCATGGCAGTATTAAATGTACCGGTTAAAAAGACTCCACAGATTAAAACTCCGACAAATACCCCAAGTACTGAAAATGCGCAAATTTTCCACAACACGTAAGAAACAGCGAATTATATACTCATAATACTGTATATTACTATACAGTTCCTTAACTATAACTATCCTTAACTCGGCACGCAGGATCTAAATTTCTGTGATATTGCGAAAAGCAGTGAGCCATAATACATTTTAAAGTTAAACTTTAGTAGCAGGCTTTAATGGGTCGTGTAATTTTATGTTACTGTTTTCTCTTTTTGATGACACTACTCCAACCTCGCGGTCTTACGTCGTCCATCGGGCTCGCGTCCGTTCCCAAACACGGCTCGCGCCGGGTGACGTAAGAACTCGGCCGGGAAAGGCAGGCTAGCGACTGATCTCGTCATGGCGTTAGAGGAGGAGTCGCCGCGGGTAAATCGTATTCGACTAGGTCATTAGCTAGCTGTCTACATGGCTAATGTTTAGTTAAAATAAGGAATCCTAATTGGCCCGTGAGACTTAGAGCGGTTTCCCCCCCACGATCACCGATTAATCGCATCCGTATGGTCTCGAGTCTCTGCCTGGCTGCCCGTTGCCCACTCGATGAACGCAGTCTGACTAGCTAGCTAGCGGCTAGGCTAGCCGGCTAGGCTTTCAGGAGTAAGCCGGTTCGGATTTGGACTTCGGCGCCGCTGGATGTTTTTCAGTCAAGCCGAAGGGGTCTTTTCGTGTCGCTTTCGGCGAAGAGGATGGGGGACTTCTACGACCCGGAACACCCGACGGAGTGAGTATTTGAACCGTTGTTAGGGGCTAGCTTGGGAGAGCCTGCGAAGCGCGGAGCGATGGTAGCCTCCGTCCGACACACACTGTCTTGGCGTTCAGTTGTCAGACCTGTAGGGGCTTAACTGAGGATTAGTAAGCGGTTTAGCCAACTAAACCGTGTCATATCATGAAACCCCTAGCTGGTTAGTTATCCGGCGAGTTAACGGAGTGTCGCTTGCGGGCTGACAGCAGGTAAGCCGAGTCCGTGAGTGAGTGGCTAAGCTAAGCCCGTTCATACACGCACACTTCAGCAGTTTCCCGGAGGGGCAGCCGTCCGCTTAGCCCATAAACAAACACGACGGGAGCGGCATTACGCGGCTACCCTCTGCAGCCGGGTAAATGTATATTTTAAGTTGAATTGGAGCGACCTAAAACTACTTTTGGGGGTGCTGACAGGTCTGAAGAGCGGTTGAGATGGGCTAGGAGTTGAGGCACTCAATCTCACAGGCCTCTGTACAGGCCTTGGGATCCGCGGTGTAAACCACACGGACCCCCTCCTCTCTGGTGTCATCTCCTGGGGGTAGTACTAGCGCCGAGCTCTTATTTTAAAGACTTTACGGTGTGTCGTGTGCCAGTCAGCCGACTCCCCGTGTCTGTTCCATCTTTGGGGCCGTATTAAGTGTCCGACTGGCTACGGTGACTAAAACAGACGATCGCTGGCATGAGTGCTTTTTAAACACCGCGACTCCATTATTAGCCGCGTTGCTACATTCGCAGAATGAACATGCAGCAATCGGCATTAAAATTTATCCTTAATATTTGTAAAACATCTTAGTTTTGAATTGGATGTGGAGCCCGTGTTTAATTCGCGTATTCACTGATAAGTAGGTAACTTGGTTGGTTGTTACCTAGTTGATCACCCGCCTACCTATACGCGTCCGGAGCAATGGCTCCCAGTGGACACGCTGAAACAATAGAAGCGGCCACCTAGATGGAAGCGAGGCGTTTCTGACATATCTACCAAAGATCGACCAAGAACGTCAAAAATCGCATTGCATTTGCGGCGTTCACGTAGCAAGTTAATGGCGGACCGGGACGCGGTCTCGGGGATCAAACAGTGGGGGGTTTGCGTTTTCCGTTATGATGTGAACCCGAGCAGCCTCTCAACACTCGCTACGGTGAAAGGGGCCACGGACGGATGCATCATGTGCATTGAACGCCCGTTTATATGTTTCTGGTTATTTACCTCGTCACGAAGTGCACGTTTTGGTTCAGTTTTTACAAGCTTTTCCTCCTTTTCAGAAATGTTGGAGATTCCCTTCCAAACTTCATTCCAAGCTGGAGAGTAGCAGTCGTGCCGTTCAGTCTGGATTTCTATAATCGTCAAACTGATTTTTAAACCAATGGTCAATGTCATCTCGATGTCATTGTTGTGTCTTCTAATTAGGTATTGTCTTATTGAACACCGTGCGTGTCGAAGACAGACTTAAAGTTGACTTACAGCCACAACTTTCTTTTTTTAAATCTTGCATTTGTCTACCTTCTAGAATTGGGTATTGTCAACCTGTGTATCTTTTCCTCTCGTTTTCAATGGGTAAAAGGCTGATATTTAACACGTAATATTTCAAATTAAGGAATATATGTAATTCTTCCAAAGAAGGTGTGTTGTCATGCACTGTAACTGATTTACTATAATGTTAATGATTTTCTTATTTGTTGGTGATATCGATTGGATACTAAGTATGTCTCTCGACTGTTCTCAAATGCAATGGACAACCACCACCTACATCTTTGACAGCATATTGAAAATTAATGATCGATGCAAAACTTTAAAATTAAAGTCTAGTACTTAACATCTGTTACTAGGTAGTTTACCTCATATTTGTGAATCTGCTAGGGTTATGTGGACAACAAGGCATGAAAGACAGATTTGTAAAGTGAATTTATATGTTAATTGTAATGTAGTGTTGCACCATTTGGTTACGAAGTTGAGTCTTACAACCAAACGTGAGCCAAACATGGCTTTTGTACAAACGGTGTGGGAATGTGGGCTGAGCTACCACTGGCTGCTCATTTTTGTTTCTAAAGGTCAAAGAATATTAGCTTTGAATTGCAGTATGTTCAGTTTGATACTGTAGCTATCTAGTAAATTAGAAATACTGTCCTACAGCAATGCCCACTTTAAGGCTGTTACCCTAAGGGATCGTCTCTAAAAGCATACTTATTTCTTGGCGTTTTGTGACTTAGGTTTTCTGTTCCAGTCCCTGTAAGCTTCTGGTAAATATCTTTGAAAACCATTGGACAGTAATATTTTGTAATATTTTGGTATCTGTTGGGTACCTGTTGAACTGCTGATTAGACAAGTTATATTACCAGTTTTGCATCTTTATTGTGTATTGCGTGCCAGTCCTTTGCGTTTTCGTAGTTTCTCCTTCTCTTTTCCTTACTGCACACTTTTAGGTTGACTCGAAGCACTGTATAGCTTTAGCCAGCATGTGCCTTGCAAAGGAACAATAACAGGCCCTGTTGCTGTTCTACACCCTGTGCTTCCATTACTCTTTGGCTAGCTAAGATCCTATATGTTTTTTAAAAAATGAGTGGTTTTAATTTTGGCACATTTTTTGTGACAACATCTCCTTGATGTAGTCTTTGATTGACTCCTGTAGTTATCAATACTATTTTGATCTAGTCTAAAACTTGATCACACATGAAGTAGTCAGTTTTAGTAGTAAAATCTCAATCTCGTAGGGTCATGTAAATAATTCAGTTGGTCAGGTGTGTTTACTTGTAATGATGTTTGGGCCCTTTCTTTTTAGTTCTGGGTGAGGTAATTTTAGGTGAGTCAAATCTTTCATATATAACTCCATTGTGGCCATTAAGACTGAACTGTTTGTATATGGTTGTATGA
Organism: Gnathonemus echidnorhynchus; assembly: GCA_026776725.1. NCBI lineage: Eukaryota > Metazoa > Chordata > Actinopteri > Osteoglossiformes > Mormyridae > Gnathonemus > Gnathonemus echidnorhynchus. Next base: position 19,583,756 of record JAODJU010000138.1, on the reverse strand, counting down.
GAGCTTATGCATGGTTTAGTCAAATCAGAACTTTGGAGCACTCGCCCCTGGTCTGCCTGAGTAGCAGGCAGACAGTATTTTCCTGGTCCAATGTCTGGTAGGCTAGGGGGGAACAAACCTACAATTGAAATGAAAGCACTTGTTGTTTCCCCCTACCCCCGCTTTGGGAGTGATAGGGCACAGTGCTGCATGGTTAACTGGAGCAGTGTTTCTTTAATCCTACCAGGTGTGACATCACCTTGGAGAGCACACTGCTCTGAGCTGGTTTGTTCCGGGCCAGCAGCTCCACCAGGCTGCTCAAGCCAGACCCATCCCTAAATGGATATGGTTGTGGAGGCGGAGATCAGGTACCATCATCCTCTCACATTCACTCACTCACTCGCACGCACATGCACTCATGGTATGCGTTCCAATACTAAGCCTAGTCCACACATATCTGCACCTTTTTGGCCATGTGGTTTTGCTTGAATGCACACCTCTGGAGTACAGGCTTGTGTCACAGAAGGCATTGCATGCTCTTTCATTAGGGAATTAACAGTAACTATGTATTCCCGTGACAAGGCATCAAGTTTCTATTCAAGGTGGTCTCTATACAGGGTACTTCAGTGGGTTGTTAACCTGAACTGTCAGTGCTGTAAGAACTGTGTTCTTCAGAAGACAGACTGCAGCATGTGTTCCATAGGTCTGTGTAACATTAATTTATTTGTATTTTGTATTTTTTTTCCTGGACATTGAAACTTCAGGAAACAGTTTTCCATCCCCGGTATAGTGCAGAGTGCTTCCATGGGATCTGGCCTTTCTGGAATTCTAATCTTGGTGCTCCTGTTGCAGAGCTGAAGTGGTTCTGCTGCTCAGTGGATTCTAGTCTGCTTTGCCCCCTGTGTATGAATAGTCGGGCTCTAGTTGTCGTTTCGATTCTCAGGCCTCAATCTGTCAGTGGTAGCAATCTGCCTCACACCTAACCTGATGTGTGCTGCATGCACCAACACTGCCTTTTAGGGATGTCTTCATGGTCTCCGATATTCTTTGCGGATTATTGAGGGTTTCCCGGAGCATTGTTGTATTTGCTGTTGTGGTGTTTGAACTTGTGACCTGAGTCTTGTGGTTGAACTCTGGACCTGTCTCATCAGACCCTTTTCTGCGGCTCTTACGAGGCACCGGTCATGGCTGCTCTCCCATGTCCTTCGCACCTGGCGTTCTCTCAGCCCTATAGCTCTCCAACCTGCCAGGTTTGTCTGCTTGGCCAGTGCAACCTGGTTTCCCGGGACTCCGACAGAGCGTTGGTTGCCATGGCACCACTCGCCTCCTGTCCTCGCTCATCACATCTTGGCGCGATGTCTTGTGACTTTAATATATTGTAGTGCTGTTCTTGTACTGCATCGACACATTAGAACAGGATAAGTGTTTGAACATTTTCATACATATTTTAGTGTAAATAAAACTTATTCAAGCACTTGGGTCTTTCAGTGTTTTAGGAGGACTGGGGGCTGTCCACTAACATCCACCCAATAAGGTAATGGTAGTCAAAGCAGTTATATTCAGGCAAAACATGAATGTGGTAATAGGTCATTTTAGAACCCTCCTTGCTTTTAGCCAGAATTCTTGATGCTCCTAAAAAATAAGCCCCCCGCCCTTTACCATCCAGCCGTTTTCCACTTTTCACACACTTGTATCAGCTTAGCTTTTATATTTATTTCCATGGAAGTGCCAGCTGAGTTAAACACACAGCTCTTTGTGCTGTTAACACATTCAGCTTATTTTTTTGTCATTTACAGAAACATTCATTAAGCTCTGTTTAATGTAGCAGGAATTTATTGGATTCATTCTTAAGCTCTGTGTTGTCCTTTAGAGAATTTTTGTTTTGCTTTTTGTTTTTCTTGTGATGCCTTGTTGTTCAAGGTCTGCAGTGACTTGCTACAGCCCTAACAGAGGAACAGTTATTTCAAATGACAGAAGAGAATCTCTTCTCTTTCTTTAGAACAAGAGAGGATGTATGTGTAATGTAGCGATGATTCAATACTGTCAAAGCCGGAATGATTGTTTGTCTTTTCCTTTAAATTATGCACCAGTTTTATGTTTTTTAATGAAGTCCTATGTGTGGTAATATCATGAGAAATCTGGCAGGTGCCTTGCTCATATCTGAACTTGGAATAGCAGGCTTAATTCCTGCAGAGGTCTCCTATAGGCACATAACTCCTGTGGTGCCTCCTGAGGAGTGAAGACTGGCATGACCATCATTCATGTGTATGTTGTCCTGTACTTGCTTATTTTCTTTAGCCTGTACCACACCAGAAGGGCTTTGTTCTGTATCCTGCTTGGAGGGCAATGCTGTTCGCTCAGTTTTACTGTGGCCCTGTAAGTCCCCCAGTGACTGAGTCCACCCTTTTAGTCCATCTGATGGTTCAATCAGTGCATCAGGGGATCAAATCATTAAGACATTGCCAGTTTGTGTCCAGTCTTTTTACTTTAGTGTCTTCTGTGTTTGTGGCTGTGCTTTGACCTGGAACTGTCCTGTTCTGGAAAAGTAACCAAAAGTGACTGGGAAGGGTATAGCAGAGGATAACGTTTAGCAAGAAATTGAAACTGCTGCAAGTGACACTGTTGTTTTATTGGCTTTAGCCCTTTAGCATTTGGACTATCAGTGACTAACTTGACTGCATTGATCGCTATATGGAGAGTTGAATTTCATTTACTGGAATTTTCTGCAGAATTCCTATCCCCCCATTTCAACTGTGCCATGCTTGTTCATGTCATGCACCTTGAGATAATTTCTGAAATTCAGTTCTAAACATCTGCTTTTGTTCTGCCTCAAGAAATGTGTACCGCAGATGCTCTTGTTGCTGTCGTAACACGCCCTCTGGAAGCTCTGTAAAATCGGCATGCTACTGACATTTCCTCCAGGTACCGACTGCTCAATGAGACGTGAGCGCTGCTTTGCTGGCTTCTCGCCTGCTTTGCCTATTTGCCGTGCAGTTGGTCTCTAGCGCTGACTTTAAGGGCTACTGCTCACTAATATGGGCTAGATTGGGCTTAATACTTCTGCTTGTGGGTCGGTCAGCAGAGCTGCCTGGTTTTAGCCATGGTACCCAAGAGTGATGATTTGCTGTATTCTTGGGTCCTTTTGACAGTAACTAACAAGCCGGCTTCACAGTGCTGTACTTGGTCTTCTGCATTCTAAAGACCTTACTGAGACGTGAGAACTATAGAAGACACAAGTAGTATGTGAAGTTTAATTTATTCATCATGCTTTATGTTCACACTGCCAGTGTATTATAGCGATAACAAGATGCTGTAATACTTTTGTCAGTTCAGTATTTTTTGTTGGTGAGTTGACTTCTAGATTTGCAAATGTGTACATCAGAGCAGTTGCTTCTGACTTCACCTTTTCCCATTAATGGGCTGTGTAACCGTTCCAAAACTTGACACGAATGCCGATTAGGGCCAGCACATCATTAGCACTAGCTAACTCGTGGGAACATCTTAAAGAGTACAAGGTCTTTGTTATGTGTTTGTGAAATTCGTAAGGCCAATGAAAGCTTTCATAGTAAGGAAGGGCATCACCTTCAAAAGCACCAGATTCTTATTACCGTGAAATATGTCTGAGACCTGCTACTGTGTGGTAAAGGAGTGATATTTTACTGTAATAACGAGGTACTAAGTATGCACTTGACTGCTACTTTACTACTGCAGATATCAAACAGATGTCAACTTCCATTTTAAATGATCTCTTTCCATCACCCAAGATAAATTTAAATGTAGCAGTTGCTGATTTGGGAAGAGTTTTGGCTATTACATAAAATGCCTTTTGAAAATAGCTAAATTCTACAATCCTGAATTTCATAACATTAATCAGATAAGCTGTGGCAAAATGGGAAGCTTCCTCCTTTTATGATCAGTTTGTTTTTTGTTTTGCTGATCCTCACCTTTCTGACAGCTTTCCTAGCCTTTCTTTGACCCTCGGTGTGTGGATAAATAACAGCAAAGATGACTGTGTTACCACTGTTGAGAAACTGATAAGCCGGCCTTCTGTTCTGCATTCTCCAATTACCATTCTTTTAAATCGACCTGAAAATGTGAACCGTAATAGTGAATGCAGCTGGTGCCACACAACTGTACTTTTGCATTCAGTCTCCTGTCTCGCTTCGCTGGTGCACAGTGGTAGTAGTATGTATTCTTGTTGTTAACATGCCTTTCTGTTTATATTTAAATGTGCTTTGTGCAGGTTTAGGTGGTTCGAGCCCGGCATCAGTGAGCATTAATATTTCGCTGCAAACTCGGTCTAGATAGTGGGATGGCTGACTGACTGCCCCCGTTGTCATTCTAGACCCGGGCAAATGTGAAGGTCACTGAAGCAGCGTCAGTCCCCCGGGGTGCCGGCAGGCAGGAGTGTCGCCTAGCAGCCACACTGCGCTAACAGAAGACATAGCTGCAATATTGTTTTCATTTCCTTGCCTCTAGAGATGAAATGCTAGTGGGTAGACAGCTTTCTGAAAACTGTGGTGTGCAGTATACACTGTAGGGGAGCCGGTTGAAAGTTGTGAGAGATGCAAAGTGAGTTTTTCCTTACCTAATTAGACAGGTTTTGTTTTATTAAAACCCTTCCCATGATCAAAAATGAATTTTCTTGCATTGCAATGTAACATTTCATTAACATTTTGTGTGATGTCAAAGCACTCAAGTTTTTAGGCTAGTCAATCCCATTATTTTTTTTTGTGAATTTTAAAAGTGCCTTTGTTTGGCACGTACTGTTTGACTGTAAGCCTCAGACAATTTATGTAATTTGCAGTTATTTTGCATCATCTGCTTGTTAACCCAGCTGTTAAGGCACAGGTTTTGCTTTTGAACAGGCTGCATTATCAGCGATCCATCATTCGGAAATGAACGAGAGTTTGTTTCACTTTCAGTTTTCACACTTTCTGCTGTAAGGGATCTGTGCTCCCATCAAGTGCTTAAATAAAAAAAAGCATGTCAAAAGTGACATTTTGTCACCTCATCAGTGTGACCACGCCCACTGCTTTTAACCCAAAAAGAAGGCACTGCTATGCACAAAGTCTAATTTATAAAGCAAGAAAAGGGGGTCACACCCTCAGTGATCTTAGTGACAAGCAAAATGTGGTGCATGGACTCTTTCATTTGCATTATGAACCTTTTTGAAATCTACAGAAACCCTTTTATTTTGGAAATGAAAGCATGGCTGTAGCCTACCATACTTATATTTGGTCATTCTCACAAGCATGAGAATCTTTCAATGAAAACGAAATGTTACAGGGAAGTAGTGTTTGAATGTTGTGCAGAGCAATTTACATTAACTTATTATGTATTTTAATTGAAAGAATTGTTTGCATTTTGCATCACCTACTAGGTGTACTGACAAAACAAATATCGCTTGAATCCAGCCTAATGGTAATATACTTGTATATAATTACATATTTCTGAATACTGTTGTGTTAATTTTCATATCATTATTTACATGCATTTTGCATTTTAGCACTTCAACGTGTAGTTTTCATTGTATTGCATTTGGCCATATAGAGAGATGTGACTTAATAGAGCCCTCCCGAGCGAATAGTGAAAAAATGCAATTAGTGCAAGTCAGTGGGAAAGTTGTTTATATGTAACACATCTGTATTTTTCTATTTCTCCACTGAAATCTATCCTAAATGCATGTAAACACCAAACTTCAGTCAGTGGATGAATAAGTACTTTTTTGACTCGCGCATAGGAGATTCAACCCTTGAGTAATAACTGACCCCCCCCCCCCCTTTTTTTTTCCTGTTATAGTGGAGGGATTCAAGATTCAAGAGGTTTATTCGTCACATGCACAGTTGTACACATACAACATGTAATGAAATGTAATCCTGGTCACTCCGAGCAGCTGTGCATGATAACATGTTCAGTTGTACTTAATTTATACATAAGTGACGGTTAAGAGGTATTTTGCTGTGCAATATAAGTTGAGTGTGCAAGAGGCCTGAGGTATATGCCAACAATTTGGACAGTGCAAAAGCAATACTCATAGGGTTATGTCAGTGTTACAGTGACTGAAGAATCACTGTAGAGTTCGGTGGAAGACCTAGAGGCATTGAGTATTGTCCTAGTTTAGGAGTCTTATGACCTTGGGGAAAATGCTCCTCCTTGACCTTTCCGTTCTGGTCATAGGGCTGCGGAAGCATTTGCCTGAATTCAGCAGGCAAAACAGAGAGTTATTGGGGTGGGTTGGATCCTTGGAGGTTTTTGTTGCTCCGGTCCTTCAGTGGTAGTTGTAGATGTCTTGTAGGGTGGGCAAGGCAGATCTGGTGCAGCACTCAGCTGCTCTAACCACCCTCTGCTGGGCTTTCCGGTTCTGGGCAGAGCAGTTCCCGAGCCACGATGTGATGCTCATGGTCACTATGCTCTCAGCAGCCAGGTAGAAGGCCTTAAGGACAGCAGGAGAGACCTTAAACCTCCTCAGCTGCCTCAGATGGTAGAGCCGCTTCTCATCTTGCTGACCATAGTACGTGCGTGTGTGGACCAGGTGAGGTCCTCCTGAAGGTGGACGCTGAGGTATTTGAAGGTGCTCACCCTCTCCACTCTAACACCATGGATGTGGACAGGTGTGTAAGAGCCCCGCTGCCTCCTGTAGTCCACAATCAGCTCCTTTGTTTTGCTGATGTTCAGCTGGGGACTGTTATGCTGGCACCAGCTTTCCAGGTTCTCCACTTCCTTCAAGTAGGCCGACTTGTCATTGTTGGAGATTAGGCCAAGCACTACTGTGTCATCAACAAGTTTCACATAGGAATTTGAGCTGAGTGTGGCTACACATTAGTGGGTGTAGAGGGTGTACAGCAGTGGGCTCAAGACACAGCCTTGCAGAGCTCCCGTGTTGAGGGTGATTGTGCTGGATACACAGTTGCCTACTCTGACCACCTGAGGTCTTCCTGTAAGAAAATCCAAAATCCATATGCTCAGCTGGTCATGCAGTCCTAGATCCCTCAGCTTGGTGAACAGTCTGAGAGGGACCGTGATATTAAATGCTGAGCTGTAGTCTATAAGCAGCATTCTCACATAATTCCCCCTCTTTCCATCCACATGAGTGAGGGTAGTGTGTAGGACATGAGAGATGGCGTCCTCAGTGGATCTCTTGGTGCGGTAGGCGAACTGCAGTGGATCGATGGAGTTAGGGATGAGGTTAATAATGTCCTGGTACTCTGCATTTATTATTGCATTACATTTATTACTTGTAAAAAAACAGGACTTGTCAATTATAGTGAGAGAGGATACTTTAACACCAGTTTTTAAATTCAGATCTTCTGGTTTGTACTTTGCCTAATTTCGACATCTTTTCCCTCCTCATTTATGCACCTCTCCATGGGTGGCCTCAGGGAAGAAGGAGGAGATGCCAAGGTAAGTAATAGCTGAAAGAGCACCAGCAGATGGCTTAATTTTACCTGCAATCTGTAACATTGTCGAGTACATGAATAGTAGCTTACTAAAATTTAAAAAACTACACTGAACAAAAATATAAACGCAACACTCTTGTTTTTGCTCCCATTTTTTATGAGCTGAACTCAAACATTGGAAAATTTTTCTACATACACAAAATACCCATTTCTCTCAAATATTGTTCACAAATCTGTCTAAATCTGTGTTAGTG
>JAODJU010000138.1:19561624-19576023 GCA_026776725.1 Gnathonemus echidnorhynchus | reverse complement strand
AGATCTTTGAGTTCAGCTCATGCAAAATGGGAGCAAAATCGAAAGTGTTGCGTTTATATTTTTGTTCAGTGTATATCTGCTATATAGACTTACTACTCTGAATCATTGAGACAAATAAAATAAATGCTAGAGAATTTGAAGGATAGGGAAAAGCAAAAATCAAAAACTAATTTTTGTTCTGTGTATTTAAAAACTACTTTTTATCTCTGTAGGTAGAAGAGAGAATTTCCAAGTCAACGGCTATCCTCAAAGGTCTCCCTCCACCCAAGAGCGTGGGATCTAACCGACTACTGCCCAAGGGCACAAAATCAAAAGTGAATTTGGAGGAGCAGGGTCGGCAGAAAGTGTCATTCAGCTTCAGCCAAACTAAGAAGCCTCTTCAAAACCTCTTCTTGGCCCCTCTCAGCCCAGAAAATCCACCATGTGATCCTCAGTTCTCTCTCCTCTCCGCTGTTCACTCTCCTCCACAGCAAAGAACAGAGCCAACAACCGAAAACAGAAATGAACTTACAGAGCTGCCAGTGGCAGCTTCTGTAGCTGAGCCCACATCGTCACTCGCCTCACCTTCCAAATCTAAATTGGACTTGGGGAAAATGCACTTCAAAAAACAGCTTCTCAATGTCTCTACAGGTTTTGAGCAGCAAATGGAGAAAGAGTCTACACCTAGCATTATGCTTGAAACGCTTTCTTCTTTGGGTGAAGCTGAACTCAGAACTACAGTTAGATTAGAGACCCAAGCAACTCCCCATGCCCAACACATAGTCAATGAAAGCACCACTGAGGAACTCAAAGGTTTCAGCGATACTTCCCATATTGGGAGAGAGGACAGGGAGAAGGCCAGTGGTACAGAGCATACTGATGTTTTAGAGAATCGAAAGAGTCAGTCTCAGTCAGACAGCACACTTCCAGGATCTGAGTCTGATGGTGACTCCGTACGGACGTCTTCCAGCTACAGATCGGGTGAACCCAGAGTCACTGCTAAAATAGACGGTCAGAACAAAGATGCAAAACGGAATTCTGCTTGTTACAAAATGGAAGAATTGGAAAGATCTAATGTGAGGTCTGATGAAAGGGTGAAGGATGAAAGATCCTCTACACATTCGAAGTCAGATCGTGAAATGAGACACACATCCTCTCGATCATCTCGTTCTGACAAAGACAGGAGAAGGACTAAAAGCCGGTCACGGTCTAGATCTAGAGGTTCTCGGACAAGTTCATCTTACTCCAGATCTGACAGGTCATCAAGAACTGAGAGGTCGTCACGGTCTGATAGGTCCCGTTATCATGATTCTGAGCGAAGGTCGCACCGGAGTCCTCACAGGAGCCCTCACAGAGAGAGGAGGACGTCTCGGTCACGAACAGATCGTAGGTCCCGTGATAGTTCTGATTCTGAAGATGATTATTGGAGGACACGTACTCGGACCAACCGATCATCAAACCATTCTAGCTCTCACAGAGACTCTAAAACTGTTTACACAAAATCTGAGAGGGACTCCAAATCCACAGAAGTATCTCGGTCATCTGAGTCTGAGAAAAAAACACAGGTATACCCTGAAAGGTGCTCTAGAAAAACAGACTGTGAATCTGTCAAGAGAAGCTCCCCAGAATTGGAACCAGATCGCTGGAAACCCAACACCCACAACAAAATAGAGACAACTCCCAAATCAACTCATTGTAAATCCGTAGTCTCTTCACAATCCTCTGATAAAAGAACTGTGAGAAATTCTAGCTCTGACTCAGAAGGAGACCAGAAAAGGAAGTCTCCAGTACAGGTACTAAGTAAGCTCTCCTTTTCCTCAGGTTTGGGTGAGTCACAGGCAACATTGACTGAAAAAGCAGGTAATTTGTCATCTTCCAAGCTTATAGACACACCTGGCACCCGTTGCCATGTAACCTATGGTTTTAGTAGAGACATTGCCTTGTCCTCAATGGACTGTGTCCAAAATAAGAACATTGACCTTAGTAAAAATGCTATTTCCCAAGGCTTCCCTAAGGAAATTAATCACCTAACTGTGCCTGAACATAGCTCCACTGATGGTTCAGTAGGTCAGGTCTGTGATCAAACAAACTCTCCTAGCATAGTCATGTGTGGTAGGGAGACCCTAGCATCAGGATATGCCCTGTGTTCTGAGTCTAAACCTCAAAAACTAGACTCGTCTCCCTCATGTAATTTCCCATCACTCCATGTGGAATTGGCACCACAATGCCAGCTCAGTCAAAGTTTGGGTCAAACTGATACATATACCAGCTGTTCTGAAACTGGCAGCTCCTCTGAAACATTCAGATGTGAGCAAATCAAGGATGGGGGCTGCCCAGTCAGTCACACTGATTCTGATAGTTCAGGTATGGTGAGAGAAAGCAAGGATGGCCCTCAAAGTGAGGCCCATAATACATCAAGTTCATTAGTGCTTAGTTGCAAACCTTGTCCAAAAGATAATTACTTATCTGGTACTTTGGAGGAATCTCTTAATTTAGTGTCATCCAAAGGGTCGTGTACTTCAAGTGGGGTAAAATTTCTTGCAGAATCTGAGATTGTTTCAGGTTCAAACACTAACTCCCAACTGAATGATGAGGTTGCAAATGGCATTTCCACAAACGAGCAAGATAATGGAGCTGTATGTGAAGGTGAGCATTGTGCACAGCCTCTCCACCAGATATCAGAATCTTCAGAAAAGACTTCCACTACTGATATTCCAAGTAGTGGCGTGTGTGTGGTACCTAGTAGTACCCCCCCTCAAATAGGGCAAAATCCAAACTTGTATAAAAATTTCACTCCTGTAAAAGAACTGCCATTTGGAGATAATTTGCAGCAAAACACTAAATCAGGGGATATTTCTAACCCAAGTGAGGTCAGCTCACAGCCTTCTGTTGCTCCACCTAAAATTGAGTCTGTTATAAAAGTTACTGAACATTCAGCTGCTGATATGAAATATGGGCAACAAGGTCCTGAAGTGTTGAAAAACAAAAGTAATATGAAGAAATCTCGGTGGGATATTGTTGGACAGGAAGTCAGTGCTAATGAAACATCTCAAAAAATACCCGTTTATGAGTCTAAATCATTGGTTAAAAAAATTATTTCTGTTAGGAAAATAGAGTTCTCAAAAGAATCAAGTATGGAAGATGGTTTAAAGAAAGAATCCAAGAATGATGGGCTAGTCAGAATCGATGTAAACAAAGACACGTTGCCTACAGAACATCAGTTTAAAAATAATGAAGGAATTATAAGCATTGAAGACAGATCACTCACAAAATCTTGTGAAAAAATTAAGCTCACTGAACAGATGCAGCCATTAAAAACATTTGCACAATCGCAAGCATGTGACACCAGCCACACAAAAATGGACATCAAATCTCATGGTGATATGAGCAACAAAGAGCTGCTGAAAACAAGATCTGTGTCTGGCTCAGGAGATGAGGCTAGGGTGAAGGATTCACTTGGGGATAGCATTAGAGATTACCAGCAGGATAGTCATTTACGGAATAAGCCTGAAAGGAACAGTGTATGCCTTGGTCAGGATCTTGGTGGCCGCACTGATGACAGTGACTCTGATGATTCTGACTGTGACTCAGATGACAGCAGTATCCCTAAAAACAGGTTGCACTCTGTGGTGGTTGTGCCAAAAAATTCCACACTCACTCATCCTCATGATTCAAGGGCCATGTTAGCATCATCTTCCAGTCCTAGTAACAGCCCCCGACAGTTGTCTGCGGATTCGCAGGAGCATTGTTGGAGGGGAACCAGAAGTCAAGAAGCTGATCGTGGAGAGGATGCTTGTAGGGAAGTCCCTGGCACACACAGCCCTACTGGGAGGCAGAGGGGTTACCCCGACTGGCTGCCCGAGAGCAGCAAGCGCTGCCTTGATGTCTTTTGCACTGACAAGTCCCTCTTCGCAACCCCTCCAAGCATGGCCTATCAATCGCAAAGCAATATGGTTGATAGCACTAGTCATGTTGAAACTTCCCGCACCCTTGAGGTCCAGCAGTCCAAAGACCTAAAATCTAATGCTTATGAAACCTCTAAGATGCCAGTAGCACACAACTCAATGGGTCCCTTCTACAGTCAAGAGAACTCTTGGAGGATATCTGACCCAGCACACTCCCGGCTGTATGACAGGCCTGATAGTTGGCATGACCGGAAGAGGTACGTCCGGCATCAGCAAGAGGGGGATTTTTCTGGTTCCGGCAACTTCGGCAAGAAGGATACCTACAGTATGAGCTGGGATTTTTCACAGTGTGAGCAACCCAGCAGTACATTTCAGCAGCCAGATAGCAGTTATGGGATCCAAGCACCGAATCCACCTATTGTTGGAAATCCAGCTTTGGGACAGGTTGTCCAGCAAGGTGGTTGCTGGAGTCAGCCCACCACTTCACAGAGTTGCAGACCTGTCTACCTCCCTGTGCCTTCACAATATCATGAGACTTTAGATGAAGTGCACCCTGACTCTCTGACTAACGACTGTGAAGAAGAAAGTCCCAGAAGCCGCATAACCATAGGCTCCGGTAGTCATCCGCCACCTGCTTCCACCTCTTTCGTTCAAGCCCATGAAATCAGCAGCAATTGTAGAGGTCTTATGGGTGGCATCCTAGACACACCCAGAGAGGAGAGCCAGAAACCACATCGGGGTAGGGGGCCTCCCAAGAAAAGGCGGCCGGAGTTTGAGTCCGACTCCGAGAATGAGGCAGAGCCAGGGAACTACAGCAAGAGGGAACGTCTGAAAGAGGCGGCTGTCATCAGGACATCAAAAGACCCTGCAGAGACACCAAACCAAACCACGGCGGTGGAACGGCCTCCCCTCAGTTTGAAGGACTTCTTGGACCCTGTTGCCTGGAAGGAGACGGCTAAGCTGAAAAAGATGCCTCCATACTTTGATCTCATTGAGGAGAATGTGTATTTGACAGAGCGGTGAGTATCTGAAAGGATGCAAAATCAAATGGTTAATGATTCTTCTGGTGTACTTTATGTACCAACTATGGACCAACATTGTAATTAAGTCACTCTCTAGCAAATACATATTTTGAACCTTTGTCAATGCTTGTCATTGTCAATGAGAGGATGGAAATTCTAATGTTGTGGTATTTTCTTGAATTTTAAATATTTTATGGTACTGAAAATATCAAAGGCTTGTGAATTTATGTTTATCTGCATACTAGTCACGTCTGTTTCTTTGCCACTTATGTGAGTGAGATTATGTGGCCAGTCAATGTTTCTTAAAATAAGAAAGACCAGTGAGAGGCTTGTGAAACAGTGAATCTGCTTTTTTTTTGCATGCAGCAAGAAGAACAAGTCTCACCGGGACATAAAGCGCATGCAATGCGAGTGCGCTGTGCTGTCGAGAGAGGAGCGTGCACGTGGGACCACTGCCTGCGGTGATGACTGCCTCAATCGCCTGCTGATGATTGAGTGGTGAGCCTTCATCTCTGGCATGATGTCATGCTACGCAGAGGTGGTGTGGTAATCATGAGGAACCAGAGCAGCTGGCTTTTATATGCATGCTCTGGTGTTTACGTCCCTTGTGTTGTTGACATCTGTATTGTGGGGCGGGGCACCAATCAGAAAACCTTCCGGGGGGATATTGTAAATGTTAGCCATTTGTGTATATGGAGTGGGGGCATGTGTGATTTCTTACTGTTAATAACATAGCATAATGTATCCCCTTCATCAAATACAATATTCCCGCTACCTTAAACGGATCCTTTAAATAGGGAATGAACATTCCAGCTCTGCACAATCTGCAGTCACAGATGGCTGTTTCAACAGTGTTGCCAGTGAATATAGTAGTGACTCCTCTCCAAACCAGAATAACTATCACATTTTTATGGCGGAATATAATCGTGGAAAGGCATGATATTTAACATGGCTATGAAATAAGATGGCTATCTCATTTAAAATTTAATTAATTTTTTTTTTTTATCACTTAAACTCAATGGTGTGTTGGGTGGTAATTGGTGTTGTCGTTTACCTCGGTTGTATAGTGAGCCCCGGTGATATTGCATCATGAAATAACGACGCTCCTTCCTCATCTCCCTGCCCGTCTGCCTGCAGCTCATCGCGCTGCCTGAATGGGCCATATTGCTCTAACCGTCGCTTCCAGTTGAAGCAGCACACAGACTTTGAGGTCATCCTGACCGAGAGTAAGGGCTGGGGGCTTCGGGCTGCCAAGGATCTTGCACCGTGAGTGTCTGAGCTGCCCTGCAAACTGTTGCTGTTAAAGAGAAATCGGGTGGGGGGGAGTATAAATGTTACACCCCTGTCCTTTTGTGTTACAGGAACACCTTTGTTCTGGAGTACTGTGGAGAAGTACTGGACCACAAGGAGTTCAAGGCTCGTGTGAAGGAGTATGCTCGCAGCAAGAATATCCACTACTACTTCATGGCTCTGAAGAACAATGAGGTGAGCCTTGTGATGGAAATGTCCTCCTGGATTCACTTTGGGGGTTTGCTTGCCGGAGGCCTTTCCACTTTGGCATTAAGGCCCTTGAGAGGAGACTGCAACCATGGAGGATGGCTTAGTAATTGTGAAATGCCCTGGATGTGTATATTGCGGTCCAAGGCAGCCAAGTGCCGTTGGCCTGATATGCCCTGTGTGTCTCACAGATCATCGATGCCACGCTGAAGGGGAACTGCTCGCGCTTCATGAACCACAGCTGTGAGCCCAACTGCGAGACTCAGAAGGTATGCCTTAGGGGGGCATTAGCTTTATTAGCTTTAGCTGTCACCCGGCCCCTCAGCTTGCACTTAGCAGCTGCAAAGCCCTCACCGTGTCCCGTGTGTGCTTCCGCAGTGGACCGTCAACGGGCAGCTCCGGGTTGGCTTCTTCACCACCAAGGCCGTGCCATCCGGCACAGAGCTCACCTTTGACTACCAGTTCCAGAGATACGGGTAGGTGTCCTCACACCATCAGATCCCGCTTCATGGCAAACACACGTGTCACTCACGTTAGCCGTCTGACGTGCCCTTGCGGGTGATTCTGCCGCTGATATCATGACGCTCCATGAGAGCGGGACCTCACCTCTCCTGTCCTGTCCTGGGTTGGCTCACCAGGAAAGAGGCCCAGAAATGCCTCTGTGGAGCACCCAGCTGCCGGGGCTTCCTGGGTGGAGAGAACAGGGTGAGCATCCGGGCAGCAGGGGGCAAGATGAAGAAGGAGCGGACAAGGAAGAAGGACTCTGTGAGCGCGCTCACTACGGTGAGTGCTGGGGGCTGCTTATCTCTGTGCTGGCCGTGAGTTCTGATCTCTGGCTGTAGATTACACAGAGGTCTCCTGCGGATTTATTATTTTTCAGGGATTTCATATACAACCATTCTTGGTGCCGTGATATTGGCTGTATGCCTAAAACTGCATTTGTCACTGAGCAGTTCTCGGATGATGCTATTAGACATTCCTCTCTGTGCTGGTGTGCCTTGGCTAATTTTTTCATTCAGTGCATTATGGGGATCTTTCTGAAGCAGTTCAGCTTAAGAGCATCAGCTAAAGGTACAAGAGCACAGCACACTATTACCCACTGTGTGATGTACCACCCAGGGAGCAAGGTGGACCCAGCCGCCCCAGTGTTTGTCTGAATCCTCTCACTGCCAGTTTAGTATGGCTGTAGCCGATGCCAAATGTCTCTGCGCGGTTGGACTATATTAACTCCAGTAATTTTCAGCAGTAAAAATGAATTGTCTGTTAGCTGATTTGGGTCAGGTCTCTGTGTGCTTCAGGCTAATTGCTCTGAAATCTCCAGTGAATGGTTTATATAATTCCTAAAATAACACCAGCAGAATTTTCTCTTTAACTGATAAATATTTCAGGCTCGGGTGATTTAGAAGGGGAGTAAAATGAATAATGCCCCCTCCCTCTTTGAAAGTAAGAGGCATGGGGAGTGTCTGGCTTTCTGACTCATACCTCCTTTATTTGTGACTTTTAGGAGTCTGCTTGCTCATGTCAGTGTGCTGGCTGGGAGGGATTTTTTTTCTTCGCCCTAAAACCCCATAAAGTCACATGACTATTCACTGCTGCCTCTTTCAGGTGGATGAAGAGCTGGAAGCATTACTGGAGAACGGAGAGGGCCTCACAGACGAGAAAGAGGTGCTTTCTCTCTGTAGGCTGATGGTGCGAGTAGAGACCATGGAGCAGAAGCTCACATGCCTGAAGCTCATCCAGGTGGGCTGTGCTGCTGTCATAGATGTTTTGTTTAGAAGAATACCAGCTCTCGTCCAAATTCATGTGCTGGTATAAAGTGGTCACGTGACCAAGTACATAACGTATAACACTTCTGTCAAAATGCACGGTTCTGACCCTGGAAATAAGAATGAGGCTTTGTACATCGCTTCTCAATATAAAGAGCTGCCCTCACGTTGTGGTACAGTGCATGTGCTAGATGTTTGATCATTACTCAGCTGTTCTGAGACATCATGCAATGATATGATAGTTTTTAGTATACCTGGAGTGGAATTTAGATGAACCGGGCCATGACGTGCATTATTGGATCCTCATACAGAACACGCAGAATCCCGGATGCCTGAAGCAGTTCCTGGACCACCATGGCCTCTCGCTGCTCTGGATCTTCATGGTGGAGCTCTCAGAAGGGAAGGGCAACTCTGGCAACAACATCAAGCTGCAGCTGGAGGTAAGATGTCAGCCTGCATGGGCAATTCGCCGGTGCACCGATCCCAAAAGGTCACCGGGGAGGTGTTTCAGGGAGGATGGCCGTGGGCTGATGTGTGTGTCTGCGCAGATCATGAAGAGCCTGGAGGTTCTGCCCATCTCCACCAAGAACATGCTGGAGGAGAGCCGAGTTCTACACTTCATTCAGCGCTGGGCCCAAAGCCAGGCCCTGCCCCAGGCCCCCGAGCTGGATGGCTACTCGAGTGAAAACACATCCCGTGCCCAGACCCCACTTAACACCCCCGATGGGCCCCCGGCCAAACAGGGCCCAGAGCTGGACAGTGACACGCCCAAACGGGCCGTGTACCGCCGCCTCAAGATCATCAGCGAGAACAGCCTGGACAGCGCGCTGTCGGATGCCAGCAAGGCCTCAGACGGTAAGGAGGATGATGAAGAGGAAGAGGAAGAAGAGGAGGATGACTCCCTGCCCACAGAGATTGCTGTCAGCGACCAGACTGGGACAGAGGCAGTTGGAGAACCTCAGGCTGAGGAAGAAGACCTAGCAGCTAGTAAGGAGGAAGTGTTAGAAGATTCGGGGGGCTCCGAGGTCGAGGTCAAAGCCAAAGTTGTGGAAGCCAGTCAGCCAGAGGAGGAGAGGACAGAGGGGCCCAGTCTCAGCGAGGAGGGGAGTGACCAGGATGGAGACGCAGAGGGGGCCCCACGGGTGACCGCCGAAGCGGAGGCCAGCAGTGAGAATGAGACAGTCACTGTGGAGGATCCTCCCAGACTGGAGGGTGCTCAGGAAGCAGCTGAAGAAGAGGCCTCCAGCGTGATGGAGGTAGTGGTGAGCGAGCCCGTGGAGGAGGCCCCACCCATTACAGCAGCGGAGACCGAGGTCACGGCAGCGGAGACCGAGGTCACGGAATCGGCCGAGGTCGCGGAATCGGCCGAGGTCGCGGAATCGGCCGAGGTCACGGAATCGGCCGATGCCACGGCGACGGAACCACCTGGGTCATCAGCCGTCGACATGGCCGAACCCACCGCATCCAGCGTTCCCGTGGCCGCGGGGCCTGCTGCGTCAGAGTCTGCTGCTGTGGAGACCCCATCACAGGATGAGGAGGAAGCTGTGTCGGACGTGGAGAGCGAAAGGAGCCAGGAGCCTCCGGTCCGCGCTGCCGATGTCAGCGACATGGCCACACGGCTGCTGGACAGCTGGAAGGAGCTGAAGGTAGGCCGCCCCTGGTAGGCCGCCCCTGGTAGGCCGCCCCGGCAGCCTCGCCACGATCTGCAGCTTGTGTGAGGGCGACGCTGACCCTGTGTCTCCTTACAGGAGGTATACCGAATCCCCAAGAAGAGCCAGGTGGAAAAGGAGCCCAAGGGTACGACCATTTGTGCCATTACATGCTGCTGTCTTTCCTCATTGCTGTAACAGGTGTTATAAGGAAATGTCCAGAGCTTATGAATATATCAGCAGAGCCAAGGTGGTGTCCTGGCGCATAGGCTAATGCTAATTTTTGCCGCAGAAACAAAATAAAATAAGTGAATTTTGAGGTGTTGGATCCAGGAGGATCAGCCTGTTTAACATCATAAAGGATGTGCAAGACTGGTGAACCGATGTCTGTCTGAAGTTTAGAAATTCAAAAGCAGTGTGTCAGGGCAAGAGGGCATTTTAAAAATACTTCACTGCAGGTGAAGTAGAATTCTTTATGTAGCTAAGATGTTAAAAATTAGAATTTTAAGAATTAATTGTCATTGTTGACACACCACAGCACACAACAATGAAATGTGTCCCCTGCATTTAACCCATATGTGACAATGTGACATAGCAGGGGGCAGCTAATTCAGCGCCCGGGGAGCAGTGCTTGGGGGCGGTACCTTGCTCAGGGTACCTCAGTGGTGTCTTGCTGGTCGGGGATTCGAACCTGCAATCTCTCAATTACAAGTGCGCTTCCCTATCCCTTAAGCCACCACTGCCTGCAGTGGCTGCAGTACAGCTGAGTGTATGCTGGCCAAAATCTGTTTGCCTGATATGGCCGCAGACAGCCGTATAGTGTGTTAATATTCATCACTTGGATTGTTTTAACAGGTGTCTTAAAATAGTGGTAAGTAGGGACGTCTTGCTTTTTTCCTGCTCAGATGTTGCTGCTCTGCTGATGCCATTTTGGGTCATTAACGAGGTTTCGCTGAATTAAACGCTTCCTCATTTGTATAATGCATTCGGGACACTGGGGGGGGAGGGGCAGCGGCTCGTGTCAAACACTGAGCCCCGGCTGATTGTCTGCTCATCTGGCCACCGCCCCTCCGAGCAGAGCGCAGTTGGGAGCGAGACGGCCCTCAGGCGACCCGCACCTCGTCCGGTAGCCGTGACAGCGACAGGGATCGCGACCTGGAGAGGACGCCACGCAGCGCCGAGCGCCGCCGCCGACGACCGTCCCTGTCGCCGCCCCCGTCCGGTTACGAGAGGAGCAGCCGGCGCGCCGGGGATGACCGGTGAGGGAGGGACGGGGGGCGCCCAGCAGACCTCTTATCCACTTATCTGCTTTAGCATGTGTGACGGCAGTGCTGTGGGCAGGAGTGCGGTGCTTTGACTTTGAATGGGGGTCTCTTCCCATTGGCTGCTTTTTGCATTCATAGTCATGAATCAGGTAATGATTGGATGCTGTCCGATCCCACCCGTAGTGGGTTTGCAGGCCTCTGTTCACACGTGCAGGCCTAATTCTACTGTCGTCGCCCTTCCCACAAGCCTCTGCTGCCATCCCCGCGGGAGTCGTGTGTGGTGATGCTCTAATAACTGCCGTTCTCTCGAAGGTACAGCAATCTCAACGGCAGCAAGAAGGGAAGGACCAAGGAGCGCAACAAGCTTTCCACGGAGGAGCGGAGGAAGCTCTTTGAGCAGGAGGTGGCTCAGAAGGAGGCCCAGAAGCAGCAGCAGCTGCAGACCATGGCCTACGAGACCCTGGGCTATTCCCCCAGCCCACACGGTTACATGGGCTACCCTCCAGGCTACCCCATGCAGACCTACGTGGATCCCACCAATCCCAACGCGGGCAAGGTGCTCCTGCCCACCCCCGCGGTGGAGCCTCTGTGTGCCAGTGCTGGCACTGTGCCATATGAGCAGACACCCCCCCAGCCGCTGATCTCCGAGCTGGCTCTGACTTCGCCGGCCCCCCCACAGGCCTCCCAGGCCCCGGCCGTCACCAGCGTCCAGCACGTGGCGGCACCTCCGACGCTGGAGCTCCCCCCCGGGGGGACGCAGTACGTACAACCCCGGCCAGCCAGCCAGGACCCTGCAACGGTCGCCGTCCTGCCCGTGGCGGCGCCGTCGGCCGCAGCTGGAGCGCAGGTGCAGAGCCAGCAGGGCTACACCCCCCTGTGGAACACGGCCAGCGTGCCGCAGCCGCTCCCCGTGCAGGCGCAGCCGCCGCAGCAGTACCCAGCCAGTGCGCAGCCGCAGACTGCCGTCTACTACCAGGGCCAGGCTGTGTACAGTATCCCCGCGGCCTACCCCCAAGCTGGCACGCCCGTCATCCAGGTGAGCACCACTGCCCCCTTGTGGCCCCAGTGTGAATATACATAACCAAGAATGTCATCAGATGGCTTACAAAGCATGATGGGAAAGCGGTTTGCTTGTCACTGGTTGTCTCTCTTGGTATTTTTCCACCATTGTTCCTTACTTGCCTGAGGCTGCATCATTGTAGGTTTGTTTCTCCAATTAATGGGCGTTCATGTTTTCCCACGTCTCCTTTCAGCAGGCCTATGCTGAGCCTGCCACAGGCTACCTTCAGGGCCAGCCAGTCTACAGCAGCCATCAGCAGGGAGTGGTGCTGCAGCAGGCTGGCACCGTCACCACCATCGTCACCGCGCCGGCTGTTCAGCAGGTAAAGTGCTTGTTCAGCCACTGGGTGGCGCCAGAGTGCCTTTTCTTGTTTTTTTTGTTGCTGTGCACAATAGGCACAGGTGAAGTCTTCAGCATGTTAGAGGCAGCTGGACAGCCTGTTGTCCCAGTTCAAAACATTTTAGTCCAGGAAAGCCTTCTAATGGCACCCGACTGGGCCAGAGAACTAAATGTTATTGTACTGCACAGTGACAACAAGGAAAAACTTTGATCCTTATGTCTTAAAATAATTACTTAATTTCTGCAATTAAGAGCTGAAGAGGGAGTATCCAGGCTGACTGCACCAAGCCTGTGTTCTTGGTCTTTTTAAATAGTCACCTACAGATGAATGCCACGTGGACTCAGGCACATACATGCATGCGTACATGCAGTCCTCATAGTGATTGCTGTCAAGATGGCATATTGAGGTGTGACACCTGTAGCAGTGGTCTGGTTATCGAGATGTTTGCTGATGAGCTGAGTGTTTCTCTGTCAGTGTCTTTAGGCTTTTTTTTATTTTTTTTTTCCATTTTTCTACCTGATTCTGTGCCCTCCGGGCGCCCCCCCCCCCTTTCACAGTGTTCTCACTCTCTCTTTTCTCAGCTCATTTTCTGATCGGGCTTCCTTTCTAACAATGGAGTCTCCTTGCTTGTTTGATTCGGATCGTCTGTGTTCCTCCACTTTAATCTTAAGTGTTGTATTATTCCGGATGAGCTCTTTTTGCACGTGTTTCATAGTGTTGCCATTGCTGTTGGGCTTCAGGCTGGGCTTCATCCTGCCCATCATCCTGCTCCATCATTCCCTTATGAGCCCCACACCCCTCCTGACTCCCCCCTGCCTCTTTCCACAGGAGCTCATGGCCCCCAACAGCCTGATGGACCTGCCCCCACCTTCGCCACCCAAACCCAAAACAATTGTGCTTCCTCCGAGCTGGAAGGTGGCGAGGGACTCTGAGGGCAAGATTTACTACTACCATGTGATCACGAGGTAGGTGTCAGCCCACCCTTTTAAAATTGCCCCCCAGAGATTGTTTGAATATTCCTATAAATACTGAGTCTGTCTCTAGACGTCCAGTAGAAATGTAATGTCCAGTAGAAAGTGTTCCAGAAAACATGTTGGAATTGTGTTTTAAGTACGATTTAGAGTGATTTCTATAGCTACACATCTCATCCTAATGTTGCTTCATCGTCTGCCATTTTAAAACCATTTCCGCTTCTTCACATTTCCTGCTCTGACTGTGTGCCCTCTTTCCTCTGCAGACAGACACAGTGGGACCCTCCTTGTTGGGAAGGGGGCAGCGAGGACACCAGTGTGGGGCACGAGGCTGAGATGGACCTGGGGACACCGACATATGACGAAAACCCCTCCAAGGTACCCTTGCACCGTCAGTCCGGCTGTGGTCGCTGGTGGTGATTCCTCTACGTGCTACAAAAGTTGTAGTGTGTGTCTTTCATGACAGTCATGTTTAAGGTGGTATGCACATTCTTGGGTTGGTAAACTACTCAATTTTAAGTTACATCCTATCTAAATTCACACTGCTTGCATAAATATCCGTGTTTCTTGTGGATCAAAAGGTTTGGCGTGAGGGCAAAGATTTTGGCGTGGTGGAGTATCATGGAGAAATGTTACGAGCAGAAACACTGAATGTGGAGGTATCTAGGCTGTTTGTGGTACGACAGTAGGACCCAAATTAGGAGCTTCCTGTTATAGTCGTCAATATATTTACCCATGCTGTGTGGCTGCCATGTCATCTTTACTGTGTGACAGTTAAATATACATGCAGCTCAACTGGTGCCACCCACAGCGGGACACAGGCAGGCTGTGTGAAGTCTGTGTGCATGGCTGCGCGCGTGTGATGAGCCTGTGTGCATGGCTGCGCGCGTGTGATGAGCCTGTGTGCATGGCTGCGCGCGTGTGATGAGCCTGTGTGCATGGCTG
>JAODJU010000138.1:19550640-19561085 GCA_026776725.1 Gnathonemus echidnorhynchus | reverse complement strand
TCCTTTGATGATAATCCGAGACAGCTTAATGTGTTTGCATTTGTGGATTGGACTGCTCAGACTCTCCCCACTCTAAACGTCCTTGAGTCGCTGTTCTTGTTATTCCCGGTCAGAACAATGTGGTCCATCAAATGTGCCTCTGTGGGGCTCCCACGTCCATGCTGCCCCCACACCCCCGACGATGGCGGCCCATTCCCTCGCCGTCCGCTTCCCTCGCTGAAATGAAGCCGTTTATTCCAAGGCAGCATTTCCCTGTTGCTGGCCCCCTCCTCAGTACCTTCTCCCTGCGAGGACCCTGGAGGTCTCCATGCTGAATGCTCTCCCTGGCGGCTTATAAAGGATTAACTTGCATTCCTTCTTCTTAATTCCCGCCTTGGTATGATGTATTGTTGCATCTCTGTGAAATCAGAGTGACTAACAGTGACAAGCTCTCACAAGCTTAGTGAAAACCGACAAACTGCAGCATTAGAAATAGAATAAGAAGTACACGGTAATGAACCACCAGGTTCTGTTACAGGCAAAGGAGAGGCCCTCCTAAATACAGTCATGTCGATATTCTTTACTGTTTTTTTTTCTTTTCTTTTCTTTACAGTACTGACTCTGCTGTATGAATGCTCTTGTACAGCCTGTGTCACTCATTGATTATATGCTGGATGGTTCTTGCAGACACTAAGCGCTGCTGTCCCCCCTCTCCTGCAGTTCTCCACCAAGACCGCAGAGGCCGATACCTCCAGCGAGCTGGCAAAGAAGAGCAAGGAGGTTTTCCGCAAAGAGGCGAGTGTCGCGCCGACCAGGGCGTCCCGGTCCGGCCGGGCTGAAGGCTGCCCTTTCGTTACTCCTTTCTGTGATTTTTTTATAAACATTCTGAGATGTTTGATTTTGACAGGGAATGGGTCAGAATTATCCTCCTGATGTGTGTGCCCCCATCTGTCTGTCTGTCTGTGTCTTAGTGAAGCTTTCAGTTGCTTATATTAGTAACTCGATAGGTATAGACACCTTATAGGACCATGTGTGTCAGCTGAATCACATTGCTCATGGGCTTGCTTCTTTATACTCCACTTTTCTGGGGTCGTCTTTTCACGCTGTCTGTCCATACGTGATTATCCGTTTCCATTTAAACACATCAAAGGGTAACCCTCTTGGCATTCTGAATCCAACATCGGATCCTTCAGTTCCGCCACGGATACATCTGTTTCCCGGGTACCCAGATGCACCTTTCTTCCTGTGTTTACATGCGTCTCCTCACCATGGCTCTCCATTTATCTACCGACAGATGTCTCAGTTTATCGTGCAGTGCCTGAACCCGTACCGGAAGCCGGACTGCAAGCTGGGCCGCATCAGTAACACAGACGACTTTAAGCACTTGGCCAGAAAGGTGAGGCCAGGGGAAAGTTATTAGTACGGGGGGAGTCATTGCGCCACCTCCAGGTTGGGGACAACAAGCACTTTACATTAAGCTTGTGCTGTAGAATGTGTGGCTCATTTTGGGCCCCTCCCAGTGAGCAGGCAGGGGCTTGACGTCGCCTTTTCACCGCAGAAGCTTGTATTCAGTAAATAAAAGCACCTCTTTGGAATCGGCGGTCAGTCTCCTTCCTGGCATATGGGGTCAGATCAGTGTTGCTTAGCTGGGACACCCCTCCACTAACTAACACCCCCTCCCTGGTATGTGTCCTCGCAGCTGACTCACGGTGTGATGAACAAGGAGCTGAAGTCCTGCAAGAACCCCGAGGACTTGGAGTGCAACGAGAACGTCAAGCACAAGACCAAGGAGTACATTAAGAAATACATGCAGAAGTTTGGGCCGCTCTACAAACCCAAGGAGGACACAGAGGTGGACTAGCTGCCAGGGTGGCTGCGGAGCGCCCCCTGCTGCATGGTGCCCAAACCGAAATGCAGCCTGGCCTTTAACCATGGACATGCCAGCCCCACATCTGCCAAAGGCGGGCTGTGACCACCTTGAGCAGCCTGCGGCGTGACTTTGAGGAGTAAAGACTGTTCTGTGCACATTCTAGTCATTTTTACTTGACGGTAACCATGTCCTAACTGCTGCTTTTTAAGCTCTGTGGAGGTTTTGTGGAGACAGGTTGTCATGGTGATGGCCTGAGGGAGGACAGGTAGGCCCTTCTTGTGTCCTGGCATTGACCTTCTGAAGACACTGCTCCTCTCAATCCATGTATACATGCTTCTCCATCCTGTATGTTGTGTGGAGACATCCCAAGCCGGACCTCAGGAACACGGGCTCGGCCACACTGTCGTGGATCTTCTCAAAAGACATGTGAGATTGGTCATTGGTGGTTTACCTGTTTCAAAGACTGCTTGTGATGGCCGCTGCCTTCAAGAGGAAACGGTAGAAAGAATGAATTCAGCCACATGGTCTGTGAAGCCACGTCATAAGCGCTCACGCTCTCATGTGGAGTGGATGCCAGTTTGAGCCAGAGGCAACGGTGGTGTTTCCTGCCTGGTCCACATGCTTTTAGTTCCCTCCCCATCACTGGCGACTCCAGGTTGAAGAATTGTATCAATGTCTGCATCCCTGTGTATCCACACAGTAGATTTGATCACGGCTCCATAAAACACGCATTAGGTGTCCTTTCTTTGTTTCTCATTATTATTTCTAAATAAAATCCAATCACGTGAAGAGGACATTGCTGATGTTCCTGATTGGTCGTTCACCTCGAGTCCCTGAGCCAATCCTGTCTCCACCCCACAGGACGCTCATGTAGCATTTGTCTTTAACAGTCTGTCACTAGCTGGAGTCCGTCCCTTCACCCCACCCTTTTGTAGAGAGGCTGGCTCTGCAGTCCCACCTACCTGACCCTTTCCTCCCCGCCCCTCTGTAGGGAGGCCAGCCTTCTGCAGTCCCGCCTACCTCACCTTGTCCCCCCATTTGTAGGTAGGCCACCCTTCTACAGTCCTGCCTACCTGACCTTATCCCCGCCCTTTTGTAGGGAGACCTCCCTCTGCAGTCCCACCTACCTGACCTTGTCCCCACCCTTTTGTAGGTAGACCACCCTTCTGCAGTCCCGCCTACCTGACCTTGTCCCCTCTCTTTTGTAGGTAGACCACCCTTCTGCAGTCCCGCCTACCTGACCTTGTCCCTGCCCTTTTGTAGGGAGACCTCCCTCTGCTGTCCCGCCTACCTGACCTTGTCCCCGCCCTTTTGTAGGGAGACCTCCCTCTGCAGTCCCGCCTACCTGACCTTGTCCCCGCCCTTTTGTAGGGAGACCGGCCCTCTGTAGTCCCGCCTACCTGACCTTGTCCCCGCCCTTTTGTAGGGAGACCGGCCCTCTGCAGTCCCATCTGTCTCATAGCTTTGTTTGCATACTGGTCCTACAGCTTCGGCTGTTACTCAGACTCCTCTCCTGTTTGAACTGCATTAAACACCCTCAAACATTATGTATTATATCGCTTTATATGTGAATATAATGATTTTTTTTTTTTTTTTGCCCCCTGACATTTTGTTTGTGTTTTTGATAATGTTTAAATAAGCGAAGACTTTGTAAAAGGACGGTTTGTCCATGATTTAAAGTGTAAATATGTGTAATTAAACCAGAAAATGGCTTTGTGGAGGGGTGCAGGGGGCGGGGCACATGTGGCCTTTTCTTACCGCCCTGTTCATCACGTGTCAGCCGGCCCCTGACATCCTACCGATAATCACAGCTTTTTTATTCATTTTCAGTTTGGATTGGTTTTCAGGGGGTGATGTCATTTTCGTTTTATGTTTGTTTTTTCGGTTTTTATTTTTTTGAGATTTCAGAGATTTTCTATGTACAAACGGAGTCTTGCCTCCACTCCCCTGTAAGTACTGTGCAAGCACATTGTCATATTGAGTGTAAAAACATTTTAAAGACAAATAAACTTTTTTTTAAAAAAAACAAAAAAGAATCAGCTGGTGGCCGTTTCTGAAACATGACAAGGTATCCTCAAGGCTTTGACCTGTGCTGTCTAATGGATCATAAAGAAGGGGCCGGACCTGGTCACACTCTGGCCTGTGACACGCCGTCTAATGGATCGTAAAGAAGGGGCCGGACCTTGTCACTCTCTGACCTATGACACGCCGTCTAATGGATCGTAAAGAAGGGGCCGGACCTGGTCACTCTCTGGCCTGTGACACGCCGTCTAATGGATCGTAAAGAAGGGGCCGGACCTGGTCACTCTCTGGCCTGTGACACGCCGTCTAATGGGTCGTAAAGAAGGGGCCGGACCTGGTCACTCTCTGGCACCATATTAGGTGGCCACAGCTGGCGGCTCGTCATGCTGAAAATCTCCTCCCAGTAAAATTAATCAAAGTGCTGGGATTCATTTATTAGAAGCACTGTACTGATAAGTACGCTGTTCCCCCCCCCTTCCCGCTATGCGACTGATGCCAGACCGCAGTTAAGCAGTCCCGTCTGGTGTGCGTGACAGCATGTGGTGCTGCCCCGGGGTCGGAGGCTTGCCTGTGTCCCATTATCAGTCTCTGGTGGGGCGGGGGGGAGTCTGGGAGCATTTTGCCCCCTTGTTTTGGTGGCTCTGGCAGCGTGATGTGACAGATGGCACTCGGGATGATCCCCGGCCGGTGATGTCACCTCCACTGCAGAAGTGCCGCCGTCCTGATAAGCAGATCTAGTTTTTAAATGGCGGCTTGTGCTCCCCCAGGTCGGCTCCTGTGCTGATCGGTAATCATCCCTCTGTCCCCTTTTGTCCGTCATTTAAGTTTTCTGAACCATTTTGCACCTGTTAAAAGCTATTGACTGTGATTTTGTATGTATATTGCAGAGTTTTGAGACTGTGTCCTGAATATCTCCCAACCACCAAGAGAGCACTTTTCCAATTAATCAGTTCTGATCACCTATTAAACTCCTGTGTCCCCATCTTAGACAAACTGCCAGCCATCGTTCAGGACCAACAGAATTGTGGAAATTGGTGGTTTTTGATTTTAATACGTGGTTACAGTATTGTTAGTGTATCAATCTGGACCACTGACATTCTGAAATACACTTTGAAACAATCGGATAATTCCTCAGTTCCCATATCAGCAGGTGAAACTTTCCTTGCTCTTGACGGTTTCTCAGGATTGGATGGATTCAGAATTTTTTCTCTTTTTCCAGCTCCTAAATGTGAGGACCACAAATCACCTTCACTGCTTAACTCCGTTTTCTCTCATACTGCGAATTTTCACAATTAAATAGAATAAAATATATCAGACTCAACGTGCGAGTTTACTGTGTGTAACAATCTTTATGTGATGACAGATTTTTAAAAAATGCATATGAAAAATTCTGACCTGGTGTGCAAAGGCCTTTACTGCTACTTTCTGACCTTTCCTCAGTTTCAGTTTTCAGGACCGGGAGGAATTGTTTGGTCCGAGAACGGAGTGGGCGACATTCCTGGAGGTGCAGAAACTCCAAGACTCCGGGGTCAGTTTAACCCTAACTGCAGATATCAGATCTTGCCCTGATAGCTTTTATTTTCTTTTTCTTAATATTCTGCAGTGAAAACTCTGTCCCCCCCCAAATTCTGTTGCTCAATGGACCCAGTAAACATGCAGGAAAATGCAATTCTTGGGCACCATCACTACAAAGTGACTTATCAAAAGCCAGCAAACTTCAAACTGTATTTATTTAACAAGCTAGAATATTATACAAGATCTCTTAACATACTGAGACGCTTATAACAAGATACATAAGATAACATTGAACAAAGGGAAGCCAATACCACATTAGGCAAGATTTGGGTGGCTTAAAGAAGTGGCTTCTCTTGGAGATCAAAATGTTTAATCCTGACCACCTTTTTCTGGCTGCAAAGGGTCACAGAAATAGCAGAGACAATGAGGAGGACAGAAGCAGAGTGAAAGGATCAAGCAGAGTAGAGCCAGCTTAGTTTTGGACTAAATGTTTCGCTCTGGGGTGTGTTGAGGATGAGCAGTGGGGGTGGAAGAGGCAGCTCTGAGGCACTGGGGCACGCAGCCTCGGCCTGGGGTGGGCAGGACCCCAGGAAATGAGCAGTGGGGGTGGAAGAGGCAGCTCTGAGGCACTGGGGCACGCAGCCTCGGCCTGGGCGGGCAGGACCCCAGGAAGCGCGCTGCCGGCTCACTCTGACTCCGAGTCCCAGAGCCCGTGAGGTGTAGTGGGATTATTTTCTTGCATCAGTGGCTTGCAGATGAGGAGGTGGCACATGTGGAAAAGCCGGCACCCTCTATTGGGCTGACGGGCGCCGCCATTATTACTGCGGATTGATTTCTGCGTGTCAGTCGCCCCCCTCCGCCCGACAAATACACACACGCTCACACACTCCCCCTGGAGGTGGGGCAGCCAGTCTGGGGGCTGGTCCAGAACTCAGACCACAGAGCTTCCCTGCGTGGGGCAGCAGAGAAGCGTGGCCACGTCGGCCCTGTCGATCTTGGTCAGGGCGGAGCAGAGCACGCCCAGCGTGGAGCCGTCCTGCGCGGCCCAGTCAGACAGCAGCGTGTGCACCGGGTCCTCCCCGCGACCCAACATGTCCGTCTGCTGCTGCTCGTACCCTAACTGGGCTGCCAGCTGCCTCCAGCTCCAGTCGCCGCCCTCCTGCAGCAGGCGCTCCACCTCCTCCTGCCTGTGGGGGGCCACGTTCAGATAGAGCCGCGTGTCCAGCTTGCTGTCCCGCTTACTGCCTGCAGGGGGGGTAAGAGACATGGCTCAGTGTGCGTGTCCAAGCAGTGAGTCATTGACAGCGGTTTGTGATGCGGGTTCAGGGTGACGAAGCATTACGTCTGAAAAACCGATCGAGTTTCATACGCAATTGAGTCAGTCCGCCTTCACCTAGTCGTCTCGCCAAAAAATAAACGGATCAGTCCATAGGAACCGGGCCTTACTGCCTGGCTGTCGTGATTGTGGATTTCAAATGCTTCCATATTCTCCTGCCTCCCTGTTAGGTTTCAGCGCCCTTTACCAAGTCACGGGAATCGCCTGACAATGGCAGACTCTTCAATCCACTCCTCACCTTTGCTGAGCTGGGTCTCCTGCAGGCTGTGGGAGTCCAGGAAGACGCCACTATCGCTGTGCAGCTTCTCTCCCTCGGGGGCGCTGCTGGGATCCCCGCTCCGGGCTTTTCCCAGGGCCTGCTTCTGCTTGCAGGATGTCCGGCTGTGGACGGCACGTCGGCGGTTAGAGGAACCTCACACTCAGATTCCTGAAGCACGACTGTGTGACATGTTATGATCCTGCAGTCTGAGAACAGAGGCATTCATACAAATACCAAAAAAAGCTTTCGTCTGCATTGATTATTTTGCAGAATTTATATTTTTCCCAAATTGCCATTCTGTTGTTTTTACAACTTCTATAATGTCTAGTTACACTGATGATTTCTTTTCTGTTGAAAATATCTACATTTTGGTCAGCTAACATTGTACCAGGCACTCACCACTTGTAGGCGACGTAGAGCAGGAGCCCAAGCACGACAGCAGCTAAAACAGACACGTAGACAGGGATGATGCTGTTGCCGCCCTCATCCTGAGGGGTGAACCTGGGCTCCCCCTCGGTTGGGCTGGGCTCAGCCCCCTCCCTGCGGGGGCCATCCGACTCAGTGGGTCTGGACAGGATGTGTAGGTGCCTCTCTATAGCAGGGTGACAGAAGGATGACGGAATGAAGCTTGGGTCTCAAGGAGAGCGAACGAGAGGAAAAGAGACTGAGTGAGGGAGGGATGGAGGGAAGAAAGAGAGAGAGGCCCTTTCGTCCTCCCCCCTCACTCAGTACATTTACAAATTAACATTCCACACTGATGCTATAATTACTGATTTAGCTAAACGCTTATGCCTCCTGCTATCGAACCTCATGGGGGGGGTGCACTGGGCGGAGCACTGGAAGGTATGCAGCAGCTGCCCCGCTGAGTGTCCCTGAAAAGTGGGCAAAATCCCCCCCCCCCCCCCGCAGTATTTTTCTGGGAATGCTTCTGGATTCATGAATGAGCAGCTATAAGCTTGTGTTTCAAAGCGAGGACCCCATTGCTTTGTGGGTAAATGAGCCAGAGCGAGGGAGCGGGAGGCACAGGGCCCCCACCTGTGTCTGGGGGGCCGGATTCGCTGAGCAGCGGCTCGGCCCAGCGCTGCTTGGCGGCCATTAGCCAAATGTGGCAAACCCACCCCCCCGGCTTGGGGACGGACCTCGCCATGTGCTGCCTCCCACTGCCGGGTTATTTCGGGATCAAAGGGGGTCTGGAGGCTGCCTGTACCCCTGTCGGGGGTCAGAGGTCCCATTCTCTGCATGTGCAGATTAACAGGGGTCCCCTCTGGAGGACAGCCAGCTGCTACAGGGTCAGCACCCCCCCCGTCTGAGAATCTGGACCCAGTTAGTGCTTTGGAGCTGTACCCCCCCCTTACTCACCCATGCACAGCGTGTCGGAGTTGGGCTGACAGGCTCGGATCTCCACCTCGTTGTCCTGACACCGGGAGCAAGGCTGGCATGTCCGGTCATGGCTGCTCTCTTCCGAGAAGGTGCCGGCCACAAGTGTTCCGCTTCCTCGTGCTAAGAGGGGCAAAAACATTCTGTTTGGGGTGTTTTCTTCTCCACCGGGTCATTAGGGGTGCGATCTCTCTGATCCTCAGTCAACCCCCCCCCCGGTCACTCACCATCCTGGCACGGTTCACACTTGGTGTTCTCCCTGCCACACGGGGCAGCCACGCCGAATCCCGCGGGGCAGAGCCTGCAGCACTCCCCAGAGAGGGTGAAGCGATTGCTGGGGCAGGCGTCCCTGGGGGCCACCTGCGGGGACACGCAAACACGGGTGCGGGGGGGTCGTCATGATCCATGCCACTCATTAAGCTTTTACACACGTATAATTATACATACGTTACTGTGCAAATGTCTTTGGCAGTAAAAGAAAATGATTTTGGCTATTTGTCTGGGTAGTTAGTGTATATTTCCTGAGGAAAGACATTGCAACATATGCAAATCAACAGCAACACAATAAAAAAATAAACAAGAATTTCCTCTGCTCTCCAAAAAGTTACTGATATCTCGTTGGATGGCTAGATGAATACCGCTTCAGTTCCCAAACCTCTCTTCTCCTCTCCTAACCAGCTCAGTCAATGAATGAGCTTACTTATGTAAATAATTCAGAATAATATTGATTAGCCAGGGTAGTGGTCCGGTTTAAAAAAAATACACTGATGTATTAGATGGTTGCTGCAAATACTGGGGTAACTTTAGGAGAGGTTAAATACCCGGGCCGTACCGCAAACAGATACTAGTTACAGTGTGGTCCCAGCTGGCCTCGGGTTCCCGCTACAGCAGGTCGGCTCGGTAAAAGCGCTGCCAGGTTTGGAGAGAGACAGCGACGCAAAACCAAAGAGACGCTTATTTACTGTTCATATGGTGAACATCATGATTTACGGTCTGCAGCTTTTATTAGTATTTATCTCTTTTACTGTGTGTCAATTTCCACTAGCACATCTGTGACAATCAATTTATAATGTTAGCATGAAATGCGAGTGGAATTAGCATTTCCTTGCATAAATTTGCATTACAAATCCATTTCATTCAACTACTCTACAGTACTTTTTTGAGTAGGAGAGTTCCATGTTCCGAGTAATCAAGAATGCACTGGTATGAGGCGATGTGCAATACTACTAATAATGAATAATATATAGAATATACGCTTTTCCCTTCAGATATTCCACGTGCAGAATACCAGTATCTCCGTGCATTTTGATCAATCAGATGGTGGTGAGGTAACCAGTTCGGTTTGGTTATGCTTTCAGTCCTGCTAATGACCGAGACAATAGCCCTGTTCATTCACACCCCCAGGGTTGGGGGTTCGAATTCCAGTCGTTTCTCTCTGTATGTGCCAAGTTTGCATGTTTCTCCACTTGGTATATATAAAATTCAGCCCATATAGAATTATGATCATCTACTATTATCAACGTTCAGTTACATTAAAATGCCATTTTCTACCCTTAAGGGGGAAAAAAACCTTCAGATCCCTAGGAGAGAGATCCTTTCTGCTTTCAGCACAGTTACACTAAATTATGTGTACTTGTCAAGTTTTCTTCTGAACTTGCAGCAAGACTGAAATAATGAGATGAAACCAGCTGTGTTTCCCTGGTTAACTGCGAGCTCAAGACGGACTGCTGCCCAAGTGAAGGGGACGACTTCAGAAAGGAGTGCAAAATAACAGCCGGGGCTCTTTAAATCACAGACTAACTTTATTAACCTAAAAATGTGGCAGTGACTGCACAACAGCAGGCGATGAAGCTCCCAGAGCTCGATGCTGCTCAGCTTGCGCACGCTGGCCGTCGCATTTTTACAGTCATAGCCGGAATGTGTGCCCGAGTGGCCTGTGTTTACAAATGGCTTTTATTAGTAAGATCTCAGGGCTTCTTTGAAGAATGGAAATGAAATAACCCCCTCCAGCACTGGGACACTCCCCCCACCAGCCTGAATGGAACCCTTTGTGTGTGTGTGTGTGTGTGTGTGTGTGTGTGTGTGTG
>JAODJU010000138.1:19528261-19538998 GCA_026776725.1 Gnathonemus echidnorhynchus | reverse complement strand
CCTCCCCTCTATCCCCCCCCCCCCCACCCCGGGGGGGGGGGGGGGAGGGTACCTGCCATTATTGGGAGGGAGACGTCTGCTCGGCCCCCACATGGTCAACTACAACCACGAGTTCACCTGGCTCCCTACTCAGCTTGTACTAACTCACCTGGCTCCCTACTCAGCTTGTACTAACTCACCTGGCTCCCTACTCAGTTTGTACTAACTCACCTGGCTCCCTACTCAGCTTGTACTAACTTGGGGTGAGCGGGGGGGGGGCAAGGTCTGTTTTACCACTGTCCTGCCTCCCCTTTCCTCCACGGCTCACTAAATTGCCCACCCCCTCCCCCCCAAGGCTGTTTATGAGCTGCCTTCCAGGATGTTTGGCCCACTACAGGATCAAAGGGGGCTCTTTAAATAAATGTGGCTTTACGGTGACCTTTTAAACCCTGACAGGGATAACAAAATGGGGGGGGGGGGGGCACTAATTCGAGCAGCATGGTTATGAGTGTGGTACAGAAAGGAGTCTTCAACTTCACCTCCAGCAACTGGACAGTCACTCCTGGGCGGCAGCGCTAATGGCTAAATTAGCAACGATGGCATCGATACGAGACACGTCGGGGGGGGTCCTCACCTTTCAAATGTCATATGTGACATATGTGAGAAAACGTCACAAACGCCGTTTTCCAGAATCCTGAGGGTATCACAGGCTACTGCAGATTCCAGACTTTGGTCTATGGAGGTCAGGTACCAGGTTCGCCCCAAAGCCCCCCCCAAGCCGCCGTGTGCACATCAGGATGTACGGGTTGCCACAGGTTTGCCACTTTAAATCTGAAGAAATATGGGATGCCACCAACCCCGGCCCCCCCGGTCACTCACAGTAAAATTAGTTTTTTAGAGCGGGGGCCCAGGGGCAGGGGAGGGATACAGCATGAATCACAAAAATATTGCTACTGTCTATCAAGGTTTAAATGTGGTTTTATCAAGGTTTTACTGTGTAAATATGTGTATTGTACTACTGTAAAACTGCAGTTTCCCTCAGGATTAATGAAGTATCCATCCATCCATCCATCCCGGAGCAGACCAGTGTGACCATATAAAGTTAGCGGACTCCTCACAAGCAGGCACCCAGCCGTGACCATGGGTACGTGAGAAAGGCAGAGCCGCGAGTGTGTACAAGACCACGACGCCGCCCCCCTGACGGCTGGAAAGAGCGCCCCCCCACTCCCAGCCGCCTCTCTGCCACTCACTCTCGTCAAGAGCCTCGGGGTAACTGGGGTGTGAAAGGCGCTATATAAAAATAAACGAACTGAAATGCCCTGAAGCTTTCCAAAGCTCAAAGACAGCAAAGGGGAGTAAAACAAAGTAAAAAGCAGAGTAAAAGGTCACTTCTTTAATGGGGCAAATGTAATAGACACACCCAGGTTCCAACAGAAAGGCACAAACACAAATCTCAGACAAAAGTGTTTTGGCTTGAAATGGGGGGGGGGGGGGTGTCAGGTCGCTTTCACAGGGACCCTGTAGCCCCCGATCCCTGGGGAGGCCTGGAGTGGGGGGCAACTCTCACACCCCCTTGCCCAGACAAAACACCCATGTATGTTTTAACATCCTTAATATTTTTTGTACACACACACACACACACACACACAAACAAAATCACAGCCACAGTGAAACAAATTAAAACAAAGTGCCAAAACAGAGTTCACCACCTAAACCATTATTCGAAACCTTTTATTATCCTTTAGGATGCGTGTGTGACAGTAAAAGCTGGTTCTCGGTGACATCGCCGAGTTCCCGTCAAAAGGCACTTTAAAGGAAATGTGCATTTACGCC
This sequence comes from Gnathonemus echidnorhynchus, assembly GCA_026776725.1. NCBI lineage: Eukaryota > Metazoa > Chordata > Actinopteri > Osteoglossiformes > Mormyridae > Gnathonemus > Gnathonemus echidnorhynchus. Next base: position 19,537,186 of record JAODJU010000138.1, on the reverse strand, counting down.
ACATGCGCGAGTTAGTGCAAGGTGCCATGGGCAAGCGTCCGTGACCAGTGAGGAACAGGAAGAAGCCTTATTAAAGCTGAACATACAGAAAAGGGAGTGTGTGTGTGTGTGTGTCTCATCCCATAAGGACCTTGACAGCAGACTTGCTGGGTTTGGTGACCATCAACCCTGAGAAGCTGTTTACTTTCCACATCCAGCACTGTGCTCCTTGCTGCCGTCATACCATATCCAGGAGAAGAGAGTCCCACCCGCATGTACCGTAGTGCAGGAAACCACCACTGGGAGACAGCCTCTGCAAGCTAGGGGGGGGGGGGGTATCCAAATTGCCCCCCCTCTGTGCTGGGACCTCCTCGGCCGAGCTTGAGTCTTCATAAACGCTAACAACCCCTCACAGTGTGCAAAACCAAAACCTAACACCACCCAAACTCCAAGAGACCCCCGTCTAACACCCCCACCTACTTATATTATAATCATAATAATAATAATAATAATGATGATGATGATAAATTGTTCTTGGTGTTAAATCGCAGAAAAAGTCTTTGGAATGTTTTAAAAACAATATAAAACCCCACATGTAAAATAGTCCGTTTAAAAAAGAAACAATGAATGACTGCACCATTGAAACAGGCTCCCATTGCATCTGTTCTGCCCCCCCCCCCCGGATAGGAGGAGCAGACGGACCCTCGCTGGTTTTCTCCACAAGGCACTGGGTGACTGAGTCCACAAACGTATGACTACATCCAAGCCGAGTCCGTCTGGGAGGAGTTCTGGGTCCGGTTGGCTGTAGTCCCACTGCAGGCCTGGCCCCCTTCCTCCGACAACCCTGTCTCCCCCCCCCGCCCCCCCAAGGACTGGGTCTCCATGCTTCACTTGCCGATGTTGTCGCTGGGGTTGTACTCCGTCTCGCCGGAAGACACCTGCGATATCCTGCGAGTGGATCCCCAGAGCCGACGGGAGAACTGCCCGGACCGCACCTGCCAGGGAGACGGGATCAGAGCTCTCTGTGCCCCCCTCGTCTCCTCCTGCCGCTCCCCCCCAGGTCTCCCCGCTCGTCTCACCTCTCCCGGTTGCCCGGCTCCGACCACAATGAGTTTGCCATCTTCCAGGCCCACAAGGATGTGACTGGATTCCTTAGTGACGGACACGCTGAGGATGGGCAGCTTGAGGACCAGAGCGGGCACTGCCAGCTTCAGGCTGAGAGACACGCGGGGGCACGGGGGTATTTACAGGCAGCACAGCCTTCCCAAAATGGAGTATAACAGCCGGGGCGTCGCAAGTCTCACCTGTACAGGTCCCTGATGTAGAGGTTCCCCTGGGCGCCACCCAGGACGGCGAAGTCGGGCACCAGGCAGAGGGCCGTAACCTGCTCCTCCAGCGGCACCGAGGCCAGCTGCCGCCCGTTCACCGAGTACACATGCAGGAAGTGCTTCTCCTGAAGGGGGCAGAGCGGTCAGGGGGTGCGGGCACACTCGGACGCCAGATATTTCAGGGCGGGGGGCGGCTCACCTGGCCAGGGGAGCGACCGGCCACGAGCGTCTGGGCCACGATGTGACCCTCCATGCCCACCTGCACCTCCGTCACCCGGGACGGCAAGCAGCCCTCGCAGGGGGGGTGCAGCGTGCGTAGGAACTGGCCCCGCCGAATGCTGTGTATGATTAAAGTGCCATCCTGTGGGGGTGGGGGTGGCAGGAAAGAAAAGGGAGGGGAGCCGGAGGAGGGAAGAAAGAGGGGGAGAATGGAAGAGAGATGGTTGGGTGGGAGCCAGAGGAGAGAGAAGGAGTAGGAGTGGAGAAGAAAACAGGAGAATGGAAAAGACAAATCTATGAATACTGACAGATGTGCGTCCATCTTCAATCAGCGATCAGCACACTAATGCAGCACTGTGTGACAGAGACACATACACACACATGCAGACAGACACACACAAGCACAGACAGACACAGATGCACAGCTATAAGGTGGGGGTGGATGAGACGAGCTCACAGACCCAATAAGTGGGACCAGCAGCCCCCCCTCACCTTGGACCCCGACACAGCCATGTCCAGCTCTGTGCTGATGGCCACGCAGGTCACCTCCTGGTCATGCCCACAGAGGACCTGCACCGGCCGCGGAGAGAGTCCACTGGAGAAGCCTCCCTGGAGAGGCACAGAGAGAGTCAGAGAGAGGAACGGGAAGATCGGGTCATGTTCAGGAGGGAGGAACAGGAGAGGGTCAGAGAGGGGAACGGGACGATCGGGTCATGTTCAGGAGGGAGGAACAGGAGAGGGTCAGAGAGGGGAATGGGAAGATCGGGTCATGTTCAGGAGGGAGGAACAGGAGGGAGGGTCAGAGAGGGGAACGGGAAGATCGGGTCATGTTCAGGAGGGAGGGACAGGAGAGGGTCAGAGAGGGGAACGGGACGATTGGGTCATGTTCAGGAAGGAGGAACAGGACCATGAGCCCAGAGGTGCTCAGAACCATGTGACACGCTGTAGACATTCTCAGCAAATCTGACCTGCTGCTGGACCTCCCACACCATGCAGGTGGTGTCCCGTGAGCCGGAGATGAGGTAGATGCCACAGAGGTCCAGAGCCAGGCACGTGACCACATCTGCACAGAGAGAGGGAGAGAGAGAGAGAGAGAGAGAGAGAGACACACACACACTCCATCAGCACCCAACGCTGCACCTCAAGTGTGTGGTGCGTAAGGAACTGTGTTAGGATCTGTGCACATCTACACACACTGGTAACCTTGTGAGAACACTCCGCTAAGCTAGTCAGTTCTTAGAAAGTACCCCAACCCCCGTGTGCCATCAGCCCCACGGTGCCACCCCCCCCTCACCGATGTGCCGGCAGATCCTGCCCACTAGCTTGCCCTTGGCCAGTGCTGTCACCCGCAGGCTGCAGTCCCAGTGTCCCCCGCTGAACAGCAGCCGTCCATCATTGGACACCACCAGGACCCGCGCGCCCAGGTCCACCCCGGGGGAGAAGGGCCCGCCCAGCATGCGCTGTGTCCTGCACCGGGAATTCAGAGCCGTGACGCATGTCGTTGGGTGTGGGGAGGAGGGGGGCACGCGGACAGGGAGGGCGGCACTCACTTAGGGCTGGACATGGTGGGATCTTTCGTGAACGTGAAATAGTTGGCGATGGTCTTGTCATATGGCAGCCAGCTATGAGTTCCCAGGAGCCCACTGGCACTGACTGTAACCTTGGGAACAGGTCACAAAGGTCAGGGATCACTTAAAACATGGAGCCAGTTAAGAAATGGAGAAAAACAACTTATTAAATATATCCGAGGCCCCATTGCTGAAGTTCTTTGTTGTGTTGTGACAGGGTAACAGGGGCTGGAGGGCCTCTTACCAGCACATCAGTACCCTGCGTGATGTAGCGGGTTTGATTCCGGGGCACCACAGCCTGCACCAGCGGCACGCCGTCACTCACCACCTGGGGGCGCCATAGAGCACAGGTCAGCACATTAGTCAGAAACCTGCTCAGCCGCAGGTCTCCTCATACCGGAGCTGGTTGAGTTCTCACCTCCACAAAGGCCTTCAGCTTGCTGAGGTGATCGAAGAGGTTGGGAGGCAAGGTGTCGATGCGGGACTGACGTCGTGAGGCGCTTTCCGCAGACATGCGGGGAGGGTGCGGCTCCTGAGGGGGGGGGGGGCCCAAACACAGTGTGAGTGACAGCACATCCACGTACAGCCTGTCCTACACGCCCCACAGTGACGCACCTTAAGCAGCTGGCAGGGCGTCTGCCCAAAGTTGCTGATGATGCCCTCGTGAGCCTTTCGCTCAGTCTCATTACGAATGGCGTCCAGGTCCACAGCACCTGTGTGGTGAGAGGTCACCCACTGCACAGTCAAATCACACCAACAGCAGCCAATGGACGCCCCCGTTACAGCTTCGTGGAGGCCCTGAGGATCAGACTAAAGGACAGGAAGGTCCCCGATAATCCAGAGTTTGGGGGGAGGCCCCCAGGGGGGTTACGTGAAGCGTCACCTTCATAGGTGCAGTAGTAAAAGACGTTGAGGGCTTCCACGGCGTCCGGCCCCCGCTGCTTGTAACCGAATATCAGGTCGATCCACTCGTGCAGATGTGCAGAGACGTGCTCACTTTCCTGCGGGACACAGAGCATATGACCCCCCCCCGTCAGAGACTGGTGTCCCACCCGGACTGGCCCGCCTGGGGCTCTTGGTTCGGGTCCCTCACCAGGGCTTTCCGGTGCTTCCGGATAAAGTCGTCCCGGGATTCTGCCCACCGCGGTAAGACAACGTTGGACACTGAATCTTGGGACATCTGAAGCATTCCCAGGTCAAATTCTAGGACACACAGAGGGCTGCTGAGCTGCAGGGCCTTACCCACAATCCTTTATAATCCATCCCATCATGCTTCCTAAGACCCAGCTGCAGGAAGCATTCTCCGGAGCTCACCATTAATGTTTTGAAGGAATTCTGGGAAGTAGAAGAACTCCGGGATGAGTTCCTTGACATCAGCAGGGCTTTCCATGCGAGCCTGCCAGGTTGCGGCCACCGAATGGAACTGCCTGTCAGCACAGTCGAACCTAGGCAGAGCATAGACACAACACACAGAGTCAAGGCACAGGCAGATGGCACAGAGTTAGCACAAAGCCATGACGCAAAAAAACAGCTTGGCTATATGGCACAGTGACACAGCACAGACATACGACAGAGTCACGGGCAGGAATATAGCATAGAGTCAGCACAGGCATTCGGGACCATATCACGACACAGAATCACAGCTTGGACATACAGTGCTGACTCACAGCTCAGATATACAAGAGTCACAGCACAGGCATACAGCATAGTATCACAGCTTGGATAGCACTTCGACATATGGCAGAGCATGGAGTAACAGCCTCCACATATAGTGCAGTCACAGCTCATAAATACAGCACAGAGTCACTACGCAAAATCACAGCTGGGACATATAGCAGAGTCACAGCATAGGCTTATGGTATGGAGTCACAGCGAGAACATATGACACTGAGTCACAGCAGAGTCAAAGCTCAGAACACTTGAACACATTACCTGCCGCTCTGTAGCTGGATGTGCAGCATCGTGAAGGGCTCCATGCGAATCATGTAGTGCATGACTCCTGCTGCGTTGGAGTAGTGTGTGCCATAGTGGAACTTCTCAATGGTGCCGGATGGGTCCTCAAAGCTCTCATACCTGCCAAGCCAAGGGCATGAGTCAGTATCAGCTTTGCAGCTGCTCTACAGTTTCACTTCTGTACCACAAAGCTCACCAAACACACATTACACTCGATTAGCAACATTATCATTTCCCGGAACTGCAAACTTTCTGGGCACAACCATACGCCCTTAACTGCTACTCCACGTTCTGCCTTCCCTGTGAGCTGTATCCTGAGCAACGTTTGATTACGAACCCGGATCTCACTTCTCACTGCGGTACTCACTTCTCCCTGACGGCCTGGGCGTGCCGGGGGTTCACCACGCCGATGGGTTTGGACAAGTCCCTGAACACCGATGGGTCCTCCAGGTCCAGGGTGGGAGAGGTGTAATCGCACAGCACCCAGGGGAACTGAACACCACATTGCAAACACCACAACACCATACGTTAATTAAAAAACTGAACTGAGCACAGTAAGTGGGTGAAAAAAGAAAAAAAAAAATAAATCATATACACACACAAACGCGCACACACACACACAATGAGGGCTGAGCCCCTGGTTTTTGATTCACAGACAGTAACAGACAGGCTCACTGTTAACGCCGATTGTGGTTACACATAATTGCAAAATACTGTTGGTCTTTCAAGCCAAATCATCTTCGGTGGAAAACGGGAGACGGTGGCAGTTTAGGAACACCGGAGTCTTAAGAAGTCCAGGCTTGCCACTCCAGAACAGCTTATCTACCAAACACAGGAGAGACTCATGCTGGTCGACAGACTCACCACGGGGTACTGCGAGAGGTCGTTGTAGGTGCGCCCAGCGATGGTGTTCAGCTGCATGAGGTACTCAAAGTTGGAGATCTCCCTGCACACCCATTTCTGCGGGAGAACATAGGAGATATCAGCTGGTACTGAGCGGACATGCAGAACAGGTCCGAATCCAGGATCACGGAGCAGGATCATCATAAAGGGGCGACCAGTGGGATAATCGGACCTGTGTGAGTCCGGAGGCCTTCAGCAGCTCCTGGGGGGAGCGGGAGCCAAAATAGAAGAGGTTTGGGGGGCGGAGGCCGAGGATGCGGGAGTAGACTTTGTTACGGACCTGGGTGGGGGGGGGGGGGGGTAAAAAGTCAGCGGACATCACTCAGAAACAAGAACTCTGCTTTAATATTTTAAAGACTGATTATAGCGTTAGATCATGTTTGAGGGGGTGTACGGCAGGATGCCCCTACGAGAGTCACCCTAGAGCAGCTGGGGGCAGGTACCTTCTTCCTGAAGTTGATGAAGTAATGGGCCTGGTCGATGAAGAACAGCTCCAGGGCGGAGCGGCGCAGGTTGTAGCGGCGCAGGTGGACCTCACGTAGGTGAGACAGCGGCCGCTTGAATTCGAACCCGATGCCTAGAAGACGAGGCGGCTCCTTAATGCGCCGTCAGGGGATCAGACTCCACTCCCCCTCGAGACAAGGACCGTCTAGGCGCCCTGACCACACCCTTCCGGGCCCTCAAACGTGTGTGTCACTCGGTGATGAAATTAAATGGCGTCATTTGTACAAGTACGAGTTCAGGTACGCTGGAATATGCCCGTTCATCCAGCATGCCTAGAGCATTTCGAGGGATTAAGGGTCTTGCTCAAGGACTCAAAGATTCAAACTAGCAACTTTCTGATCACGGGTACAGAGGCCTAACTCCGCTCCCCCAGCAAAGACACCAGGTACGGTCACACAAAGGAACATGCTGGAGTCAAAGGCAGACAGCGGTCACGGTCGACAGACGGATGGATGGACCACTTACCCTCCTCAGTCTCCTCCTTCTCGCAGCTGCCGTCGTAGAAGTAGAGGTGGTGTGTGGTGACCTCCAGGCGCCCGGGCACCACCGCGATGATAGTGATCAGCTCGCACTCCTCCGACAGGATCAGCTTTTCCTTCTGGCTCTCGTCCTCTGCCTCCACGCTGATGGAGGGAGGGACAGAGAGGCACCGGTGAGGCTAAAAACCCGCCATTCCCCGCGGAAGGTTCTACACGCCCCACACCGGCATATGCGCACACTCACTGGTTATCCAGGTAGTTGAGGTCCTCGTCACCGAGCTGGTCATCTTCCATGTCGCTGACCTTAGCCTCCTTAGCGACGGCCAGGGGGAGGGACTCTGTGAGGCTGCGGGGGTTTTCGGTACCTGCGAGGGAGGCTAGAATCAGGACACCGAGCAGAGATGAATGGCACTGAAAACGGACAGGCTTGGCGCCCCCTACAGGACATACCCATGTTGTCCCGCTGGGCGCTGGCCTCAGTGTGAGGATCGAAATTGTAATTGGGGACGAGCTTCAGCCGCATCTTGGAGTACGTCTCTGCGCTGGACAGCTTCCACTTCACCTCGGTTGGGTCCCTGACAACAGACGAGACATAAAATGGGCAGGTAAATAGGGATGGTGGGGTAACCTGACCGGTGGGGCGGAGCCAAAAGGGTGGGGACTCACCTGAGCGCCCAGGCGCCCCTCTCACTAGTCAGCAGCCTCCGATGTGCCACCCAGTGGCGCCACACCACCCCCTGATGGCTGGCGAGCTGCTTCATCGCCCCGTGGTAGCGGCTGTTCTCGCTCCGTACGCGCTTCAGGTAGGGATTCACCACCACCTCCTGTGGGGACAGGGGGACGGTCAGGGGAGAGAGCCAGCAAGCACAGCAAGCTCGATGGGAGGGGGAGAGGGAGGGGGCAGCACCTGGAACTTGGTCCTGCAGTCGGTGCGGTCCCTATCCGGCTTCTGGGCCGTGCTCATCAGGGCATCGAAACATGAGTTCCAGAAGTTGGACATGAGGTCGTGGCTCTTGCCAAAAGTATCCAGCTCATACTGCGTCATGGTGGGCTCGATCTGCACGGGGAGGAAGAGAAGGTGAGAGAAGGAGGGGGAGAGGAGATGGAAAGAGAGAGGGAGAGAAGGAGAGAGAGGGAGGGTGAGAATAAGGACATGTGAATGGGAGAATGGGACAGAATGAGAGACAAAGAGCGAGATGAGAGAGAGAGAATGTGAGAGATTAACTGGGGATGCCGGACTCTCTAACAGGAACATTGGTCTGTCACTCCAATACAGCCAGCGGCAGGGAGCTGGGGTCCATGGAGCAAACTCGTGTGACATGGGGAGGGTGCAGCTACAGTGCTAATCGCTAAGCCCACCCCTGACCTCGCTGGGGGCGGCACACTCACATGCTGCCTGTAGAAGTCCTGCCACTCCTGGGTCATGCAGTAGGCCTGCAGGTCCGGGGCGGCAGTGGGGGTGCCGTTGGTGGGGGGCAGGTGGGGCAGAAGGCCGTGGAGAACCTTCGGGTCTGCGTGCTGGTCCAGCAGCGTTCGCACAATGAGCACCAGCTGCTGGAAGGCCGCGGGGGGGGGGGCCCCCTGCCAGAGGCGGGGGGCCAGCCGTCCGAGCAGGAAGCACACCTCGTCCCAGCTCAGAACCAGCACCGTCTGCAGGAGGCTGTGCAGCTTCACGCAGGCCATGACGCACACCTGTAGGGGGCAGCGTTCAGCGACCGCGTACAACAGCCGAACACGAGGGGTCGGCACAGCGGTCTCCGTGGTTACCTGGGCGTGGTCCTGCTGTATGTAGCCCGTGATGATGCGGAGGCCAACCTGGGCCATCTCCCGCAGCTCTGGTCCGTGGGGGGCGCTGATGCTGCTATGCCAAGCCTGCAGTCTGTCCAGCAGGTTTACCACGCCCTCGAAAATCTGCAGGGGGGATGACGACTGCAGTTAAGCGGGGAAGCCATGATGCCAGATGGAACAGCAGGGGGGGGGGGGGGGGGGAAC
>JAODJU010000138.1:19487542-19508483 GCA_026776725.1 Gnathonemus echidnorhynchus | reverse complement strand
CCCCACCCCCAGACCAGCCCCACTAGCAGGAACATCACGTGCCTGATCCAGTCCCAGCTTGACTCTCTCCCGCGGACCCACAGGGCAAAACAGCTGAAAAACATTGAGCAGAAGATGCTGCCGCCCCCAGCAAGCTAACCACAGATATGTAAAGTGAATAAATAACCAGCAAACCCCCCCCCTCCCAAAAAAAAGGTGATGCTCTAGCTAATGACTAAGACTGCATAAGAATTTATTGATGCCAGGGGAAAATTCCTTGTAGAAAAACAGGGCTGGTGACGGCAGTTTAGATCAGGCAGGTCGATGGACGGCCCGGCTGCCGAAAGGACCCCAAACTGCTTGAGAGACACGCCTGCTTCCTGTTGTGGTGGGGCGGAAGCAAGGCTCGGTGTCCAGCTGGCCCCCCTGCACTGTTTCAGGGGCTATAATTAACACAGGGTACTCTGGGGGGCTGAGGGGGAGGCCACCGCTGACCAAATGTAGATGCAGATATGCACATGGTGGGCGGAGCCTGTGTTACCGTGACAACGCCACCAGGGCCGAGCGGCGAGGTGCCTGCGGAGGCCATGAGAAGCTCGTCCCAATGGGATCCATCCAGCTAGGGCTTAATTAGCACTCGCAATTACCCGCTTCCTCCAGCAGGGTACTCACTACCACAACAGCTAATTTTCAATAATTGCCCCATAATTACTTTGGAAGCCTTCTAACCCCCCACCAACCCCACCAACCAAAAATTCTCCCAATAATCCCCAGATAGGTGGCTGACCTTAACCCCTCAGTCCACCAAATGGTCCAGCCATGTTAACCGCGACCTGCCCTCATTTATCTCTGACCGCAGGGATGTTATAACTGACTAAGCAATCCACAATCCAGCAGAATTTGGTTTTGGTTTGCCCCCCTGGCTGGCAAAATTTACCACCGGGGACCCTGCCCCACAAAAAGGCTCCGCACGGCCCTGTCTGACATCATAAGCACCTACCTCTCAACATTCACATCACCCCCCCTCCAGAAGCCACTGACCCTTTTCACATTTTTGATGGGACTCCAGCATGTCCTCCAGGTCCCTCTGCCCACTCTCAGCTTCTGATTTCTGGAGCCTGATTTGTCATTTGCCTCATTTAGCCACAGCGTGGGCCGTGGGCCACAGCGGGAAGCGTCCGCACCTGAGGCACGGCGAACGAGAGATGGGACAAGGCGTTACCTAGGAATCACAGGTGGGCGGGGTGAGGGGGGTTTTCGAGGGGCGCACCTGTGTGCCAGAGAGGGCCCTTAGGGAAAGGCGGAAAGCACAGACATGCCCCCTGGACGGGCCCCAGCGGGTTAGAGAGCCCAGACCAGCATCTGGACAGGAAGAGCCCCGTGCTGGTTCACGCTCTGTAAAAACAGGGTATTTCACTGGGAAATCACCGCACGCCCAGGCACAGCAGCGTGAGTCCTGTGCTAACCGGGGGGCTGGGAGCCACCTTGGACAGTCCAACACAGGGCACAGAACCAATGAGCCACTGAGAGTCCACAATACACCTCAACAAATGTTTGTGGACTATAGCAGTACCCGAAATAAAACAATGCTAAGAATATGCAAACGCCACCCTTTGGGGAGGGATTCGAACCCCCATTCCAGGAGGCAAGGGGCTACAAGATTACCTACTGAGCCACAGGGCTGCGGGCAGGTGGTCGCAGCCCATCGCTACCCGTGGAGTCCCTGTAAACTTATGAGTCTGTCGGCTGAAGAAGAAAGGCAGAGAGAACCCTGTCAGGACACAGCGATCGTCAGGGACCTCACAGGGAAGCAGGGAGGCGAGATCCGTCTTAATACGTCTGTCTTGTGACTGAGGGCAGTTAAAAAAGAAAGTGAGGCTCATCCGTCACAAGGTGAGGACTTAATAACACATCAGTGACACGGTCCAGTCTGCCGGCTGATGCATTCATGTTTTCAACCAAGCTATAAATCACCACCGAGCAGGCAAATTAAGGCGCGCACCTACTGAGCCGGCAAGCTCATGGGCCAAACCCAGTCTCAGTCGGCCGCGGTCGATCACAGGCTGTTTACCACTCGGACATCGCGAGTGCGACATCTCAGCAAGGAGAACAATGGGGGGGTTGGGGGGCCTGAGCACGGGCTGGGGTCGCTTCCCTTAAAGGCTCCAATGTCAGATAGGAAGTGTGAAAGCAAACAGGAAGCAGCATGGGCAGATACACCGGCAACATGCAGAAGGCCCACTGCAACCAGTGACCAGAAGAGTGTTCCAGAAAAACAGTGGAACAGGAAAGTAAGGTCTGGTCGGAGAGAGAGTGAGTGTGTGGGGGGGTATGGCGGAGTGACAGCAGTGTTAAATTCATCAAGACACCCTGGGGATGTGCTTAGATAAACAGTGCATGACTTGGATAGATCCGCCCCCCAAAAAAAACTGACAGTATCTCTGATGGATGAAAATGAGTAGGACATCCAGAGGAACACTCCAGCTGTCCAATGGCATGGGGGCAGGGGGGGGGGAGGTAAATAATACATATAATAAATGAATAAGAATATCAGAACAGGGAAGAGAACAAGCAGTAGGGCTGTGTGCAGACAGGAGAGGCGGGGGGTATGTGTGGGGTTGGGGGGGGGGCTTCCTTTCAGGAAATTATTGTTATAAATCAGGGGTGGGGTAGGTTTCTGATGTTCTGGGTGAGGGCAGCCAGAGAGGATGGGCCTGCTGTTTGGTGGGAGGGGGGTCAATATCTAGGCCTACATTGAAAAGAGCAGCGGCTTTCTCTAGCAGGGTGACACTGAAACGCGGGTGGTTCACAGCCAGGGGGAACAATTCATGATTCATTAGCTACTGGTTACTGGTTAACTGATGCTGGTGGCAACGGCTGGAGGGCAGCAGCAGCAGCAGTGATATCGGCGACTCAAAACGAAAGTGTTTACTGCTCCAGCACAGACACCCAGCAAGGCGGCAACTCACACCGAGCCACACCGTGACACGGGAACGTCATGGCCAGCCACAAAAAACCCGCGTGCAGGAACCAGCGGCACTGCGCCGGCACAGAACAGGAGCTCAGCCAGAAAACTCACGACGGATCAAAAACAACGGGACTTTGGTGGGAGTTGGCCTGCTGGTATTTCCCCACCAACTTCTGCACAACTACCTAAAAACAAAACAAAAAAAAAAAGATTACTTCATGCACGGTGAAAGCAGAAGTGGTGAAGGGTGTATGTCTGTAATACAGGTGGCAGCTTCAATAGATGGACTCTGGTGACGATCCAGCTCTTCTTGTGGGTAACTGAAGATTGACGGAAGATTCCGGTAAAACGGGTGGGTCCAAAGAGCTGTGATGGACAACTTAATGGTGCGTGCAGGTTGATGTTAAGCCAAGTGCTAAGGTTGCAGGTATCTCAGTATGCACTGCAAATCATTGTTACAGAAAAAGGCGTGTCAAAGTCGCGGAGGTGATGATGTTTCCACTTTGGCACTACTATGAATTTAAATGCTTTTTCATTTGCAGCCGTGCTGATGGTGGTTGCCACACTGGAGGTCTCCCACTTCCAGTGTTGTGTGTTCGGAAGCTTGCAGGCTGTCTGAAAAAGTGCAGTATTGATGAATTGATGTCCCTGGCTTCCTATCCCGGGTGTTCCCCTGAACCACCCCCCACTTTATGCCCCCTCCCCAATCATAAAATGGGCTCAAAGTTCACAGTGACCAGGTACTGAATAACCAGCTACAGAAAATGTCTGGATTCTACAATTTGGATTGTTTTTTTCCACCGGATGCTTGGCTTTCGTTTTAAATGGAAATGAAAGGAAACCACCGTTATTCTGACAGATCCGGCTGGTAAAGCTTTGATCCTGTCGGCTGCGGCTGAGCGCAGTCGAGCTCTTACTCACAGACGTCACTGGCTTCAGGTTGACAAAGGACACTGGGGACAGCTAAGGGGATTATGGCACTTTCAACCAATCATGAAGCCACGTTCCGGTAACCTCGTCATAGGTCAACAGAATTTAACTTTCCCCACGAATGGGAAAAATGTTAGCGAGGCACTTAGCAAGAAAGTAATGCAGCATGGAATCTGCTAGCAGCTAGGCGTGATCACAAGGCCAGGAATCAGCCACCGCACCCAGCAGAAGCAGCAGCTAGTGGAGGCAGAGTGGGCCAGTCAAACAGGTTACTTTTTAGGAAGCCATCGGTGAGCAGAAGGGGCAGAGGACCTGGCTTGTATGCGCCCTGTAGCTTAAGTCAGCCGGCAGGGCTTGCAGACTATTTACAGGTTCCTCAAGATGCCAGCTTGCAGGAGAGGTGGAGCACTGGAGGAAACAGCAAGGGGATGGAGGTTCGCCGGAGCAGCGAACGGCGCCTTGGGCTGCGGGCAGCAATCACACCCCCGGGGAAAGGCGCTGATTTGAGTCACGGTTCCAAGAAATCACTCCCACCCCCCTGACTAGCGAGTGGGGGGAAAAGGGCCCACTTTGTAGTCCTGTGAGAGACGTTTAATACTTTTTTATCTTATTAAATGGAAAATGAAATGGAAAGTTTATATATAAATGATTACATATTTTATATATTATTCACTCACTTCATATTGTTCAAATTTACATGTAAAATTGGACTTGAAAAAAATCATTTAGCCTGAAGAAGTACTATGTAAAATGACAGCTAGACAATGGACCTTAAGCAAATAAAATGGTCTGTTAGGCTATAACAAGCTGCTCATACAAGTACTAGCTTCCAAAAGGAGAAAAGCTGTCAGGAGAAGCTCACATCCCAGATAGCAGTCTCCCAAAGAGGGCTGCGTCCCGCCAGAAGGCCATGGGGGATCATGGTGAGAACACAGGACAGCCTCGGTCTTTAAAGTGGAATGAAACAAGCAAACTTTCTTTAAACAAGTGTTTGCTCCAAACAGACACAGGTTCCAGCCTCTGGATAATCAACACACCTTCAAAGACATCTCCTGATACATTAAGAGAAGAAAAAAAAATCATTATTCAATAGATTACAACAAAAGGCAGCAACACGGAATTTCTACAGCTGGCAAACAGTCAAACCCAGAATCCTGCAAGGTTCAGTACTCGGTCCGTGTATAATTATGGGAACAGAGAAAAGAACTATTCAGACTACGATCCTTACATTGAGACAGTGACAGCATTCCAGCATTAAAAAACAAACCAAAAAAAAACAAAAAAAAAATACACACCCAGAACAGTAACAAAAGACACCTCGTCAGGCTGAAATGTCATGGACGGCAGGCTCGCCTCGCTGCTACATTTGTTTGCCGTGACATTTACAGCTGAGAGAACATTAAAAAACAGGCGCATTCCTTGTCAAGCCTTTGTCAAAGAAGTGAGAGCGTGTTGCATGAATGTGCCCAGTGCAAAACCAGGTGCCTCACAAGTATCGCCGCTCAGAACTTATACACCAAGGCCCCCGGAAACGTGACAGAAGTGAATTAGTGCTGGAAGGTTAATGGTGTCTCATATCGGTTACAAAAGTACAGAATTTAGCAAAATAAAATCTAAGATAAAACAGCACTTCTAGTAAAGCTAAGGTGAAAAGAATAGCGATTTGGTATAATGTCCATTTTATTTATTAAACAATGAATAGCTACTGCTTGCAATGTTGCTATAAATACAAGCGCTAATATTTTTACACCACAATGTCTGTGAAAAGACCATTGTTTTTCCCGCTATTGTGATGTTTCCGCAAATAACCTTCACGCCAGTTAACAAGCCAGGCCTTCTCCCACTTTCAGAGGAAACCGAAGGAAATTGCTTTTGTCACTTGTCAAAAAAAACAACAAAAGCACGAACAGGAAAAGGTTTGCCAAGGGACACGGGCGAAAGCGAACACGGACTAAGTAATAAGAGTAGACCTACAGCTGAGATAGAATGGGTGTCAGGGGGGCGCAGGGTTGGTGGGCTGCTGCCCTCCGATGGCCTGGAGGCTCCCGGCCATTATGACACATCCATAACACCCCATCCCAGGCCCCAGGCGCTTGCTGTGCAGAACCTCCAACACTTTGCATACAGCACGCAAAGAAGAGTTTTCCTCCCTCTCTGAGTCAAATTAGCCCATTAAAGAGTAAAAATGCAGACAAATCCTTCACTCTAAAGCAGGGGTGGCCAATCTTACCCACAAAGGGCCGGGGTGTATGCAGGTTTTTGGGGTAACCTGTAGGTCAGCTGTTCAAACCCAGGTGTGAGGACTCTTCAGCCAATCAGTCCTCTAATTAGTGACCTAATTAGGGAGTTGCAGCAATAACTCGCAAACACACCGGCCCTTTGCGGATAAGATTGGCCACTCCTGCTCTAAAGCACAGCACAAACATATTTTCCATAATACAACAGCAGTATTTTAATTATTGATGTACTGCTTATTCGTCCTAGAGCTCAAATTTATTATGCTTACATATATAAAAGTAATATTATATAAAAAATCCAATGACTGGGTCACACTTTAAAAGTCTAAACAAAGTCATCCATCCATCCATCCATCCTCTAACTTCTTATCCAGTACAGAATCACAATGTAAACAAATCCAAGTATCTCAGAATTTCAGTTGGCTGACTGGAAAGCTGAAAAGCATTTGCATCACTTTAAATCTGATCGTAACTCTTCTGTTGTCGGGAGGCGTCGTTTTGAGGAGCGCTTAGGTTACTCCCCGTTACTCCCGGCGATACACCTGGCCAGTGTGCGACGAACGTGCGTCTTACGAAACCCTCTATGGCGAGAGCAGCAGCGAAGAAAGTACTGGGAAAAGGGGAAAAAGCAGCCATGGAGAAGGTCCAGAAAGACAACGTGCGGCAGGTGCCGCGGCAGCGGCGGGGGGGGCTGGCGTCTTGGTGGCAGAGCAGCGCCACCCACCGCGTACAGCTACCATCCACTGGGCCGTGGCCTGGCCCCGCCCCGCCCCGCCCCCTTCACCACCAAGGGAAAGCTCTCTCCCCCAAACTGGCTCTGCTGCGGAGGTGGGGGGGTTTAGTGGGGGACACTGCATGGCTGAGCCTCACTCGCAACTGCATATATATGTGTGTCTCACAGGAGAGCATGAAGGGACGTGCGGAAAACACGAGTTCAGACAGCAAATAAAGCAACATCTCATTTTTCATCGGGCCGAAAGATGCGCGTGAGTCACCACAAGCAGCTGCGTCAGCGTTACGGCGACCGTGGTGACGCAGGCCGTGCTGTCCGCCCCTCACAACTGCAAATGTAACTCGCTGATAAGCCTTATGCCCTGTCAAACCAGCCAGCAGAGGGCCACTGGCTCCAGTCACGGTTAATCTGGAGCACATCCGACAAGGCGCCACGGCACGCCAACGTAGACGAAATGCAAAATAACTGATGAACTGACTTTAGCAACATTGGCTCAGAAGTGGTTGATGAGGTTTCAACCTAAAAGGAAAACTATTTTTCAATGGCACAGAGGAGGGATTGTGAAGCTGAGGTACAGTAATCCCACAGAGCAACTGCAAAGGATCGCAGGGATTAGGGTTGCAAAATTCTGGGAAGTTTCCTATTAATTCCCATATACTCCCATCAATTCCCATTGGAAAGTTTCCAGCTTGGAAAATTTCCAAAATTCCCCAGCTTAACTTCCCATGGAAAGGAAAGCTTCTGGCAAGTTTCCCAAAATTTTCCACCCCTTTGCAACCCTAGCAGGGATTCACCATAAATTAACTGAACATCAATTTGGTATGAAAAATATTTAAGAGGCACTTCCTTTTAATTTTAGGTGAAAAATATTCAAGGGTGACTCCCTCCTTATTAGACGTGAAAAACAATCAATGGGGACACCCCCCTCATTTAGGGTAAAAAAAATTCAGTGTGGACCACACCCCGAGAGAAATAAATACAAAGCCTCACAGGGCCAGAGTTCTTAGTCATTTGTGCCCAGAAAGGCAGCAAAGGTTTGATTTCACACCATTTTGATCAGCTTATTCTGAAAAGCTGAAACAGAACCGCATCTGTTTTGTCAGCAAAGTAGATTTCCTGCTCTTTCCTTGTGAGGGCATTTGAGGATCCTGTGTAATTCATACCTCCATTATCAGACGACAATCTCGCTGCTTCAAAAACATCAGCTTTAATCACCATTTCCACCTGCACAGCTGTCCAAGCATCAGATCCACATTACCTGCGCAAAAAATCAGACACTCTCACCTTCTTAAAAAATAGCTTCACTGGCTTCATTTCTATATCATTTTTAACACCAGAGCTGCTCGTTCTTCGCTCCCAGGCAGAAACTTGATTAATTAGCTTGTTAATTAATACATCTCCCCTTTCCGTTGTTCAGAGCCAGCTGAAGCGGTGAGAAATAATTAAATCAGATAAAAATAATAAAACAAGCAAGCAAGCAACCAAACAAAATCTAAAGAGAATTTGTATCCAAAAAGTTTTTTTATATATATACTTTTTACACAATGTCTGGCACACACAAAGACAGCAGGAAGTCTGCCCGTTGATTTCCAGAAAATTCCATATCCGATGGGAAGATTTTAAGTGCCCTGGTCATCGCCGCTACGGCCAAACCTGTCCATCATGCATGCATCTCCCCCATATACTCCGCACTCCTGCAGTGACATGCATTCCTTTCCTGTCGTCGTATGTTGACTCCAAGCGACATCCATCCATATCACCCTAAGAGGCGCTGAAATCTGCCTAAACCCATTTAACTCATTTCTAATTCACAAAGGCTTGCTACAAACCTAACCCTAATATTGAAGGTGCCTGCATCTATGAATGAAGTGTAATGGTGGGGGGCTTCATTCAGCACCCTTTCCCCTGACAAAGACCATTTCAGAGTGACCCCCCCCCCCCCGAATGAGCACTCCCATAATTAGATAACAATCCTACAAATCCTGCTGACAGGCTACACCTCCAAACATTATGCCGTGTAAATCCGTCACGGGGGTGGGGGGGGGTGGGGGGGCGTCCTGTCAGTGAACCTATTCTCAGACACATTTGTGAGATACCACTGGAACACTTTTCACACTGTCTGATAGAAGGACCCCCCCCCCCCCCCACCCCCCCCCCCACACACACACACACACAGCTGACCTTTGCAGGCTCTTCCTTAACATGGGGGCTGGGGGTGGATCCAGGCAACAGCCAGAGGCTGTATGCAGCCTTGCAGCCAGCGACTGACACTCCTGGATAATGTAACGCCCTCTATCAGGCTCTCAGACCTGCATAAACACTGGAAACTCACCACGGATACAAGTACAAAAATAAAGGTCCAAAATTCACTCCGACGATCAAAACAACCACTGCCTCACACCCCAGGCATCAAAACCCACATAAGAAAATGTTTTTTTTTCTTTAACTTAAATCTTTCATTTATCAACGCGATTCTGCAGGGAGGCTCAACGTCTGCGCGCTAAGCAGCCTTAATAAGCCAAAGTCCCCGCAGCATTTCATACCTGCGATGAGGACATCGCTTTGTCTGACAGGTGCTGGGGGGGGGGGGGGGGGGGGGGTGCGATCAGTAGCAGAGCAGAAGATTAGCTCATTAAATGTCACCTGAGACTCCTAGACCAGCTTTCAGGTCATGGACACACTTTCCATTCATTGGTGACCTTTGCTGGTCAGCGAGTCACCAGTGTCTCCTAACGGCACAGGCCCAAAAAAAAACATTAAGACATTTAGATATAAACGTCACTGACCAGAAACATAACCTCCCTCAAAACTCCGGACAACACAGGGGCACAGATACGTTTGTTAAATTTCACATAACCTTGACCCCAAACAGGCAAAGCTTGGACTATAAATAGTATTTAGTGATTCTGACATTATCTGGATTCACTGGATGCTGTTAAATAATTCATCCCATCATTCACTGGTCCATGTTATCAAATTTACCTTATCAGTTCAAGTTGTGGAATGCATAAATAGTTATGGAAAACATTATGAGCCTCAAAAACAAAATAAAGTTGCTAAATTCAGCTCCAGCTCATTGGATAAGTGTATCACTGCTATGAAACCATCTTACAACACAGGGATATGAAGGATTTCTCTACATTTAAACACTTTCTATTCAGCTACCTAGAGGTCAAAGACAGTACCAGCATAATCTCAACGTGAGATTTCAGGGCACATTTTACTTAAAAATACCTGCATTTCAAAACCCGCATTTTCCGTGACTGAGATGTTACACAACTGGTCCAGAGGTACACACCCTGTGTGCTCTCGTCTCCCACGTCGCCCCGTGATTGTGACACCGTCCCAACTTAATAAAATGGATTAAATTATGTACTGTTTTGTAACAACACACAAAAAAGATGTGAAGTTTCCAAAAAAAAATAAACAATTATAATTACAGTGTGGGAAATAATCTACACACACACAAATACACACTGATACGTAATGGAATAAGATGAGTGTGTGTACAGGAAAATTAAGACATACTGCGTGGGTGCATCATAACGTAAGCAGAATTCACGTTTTCAACTCCTGCTTGCTGAAACAGATTGAGAGAACAGGTCTGTCTACCTTCCATAGACTTTGGTTAACCCTCCACCTCTCTCCTGAGCTCACCAGAGCAACTCCCAAGTGGGGGGGGGGGGGTCGATGGAAAAATGTTGGTGTGCCTCCCCCCAGGAAGGGTGACCCGGGCACACAAAAACACCTCTCTTATCTGAAAGGCACGTGTGCCAGTGAAGCCAGCAAATGCTCTCTGGAAACTCACAACGACATGTCACGAGTTTCCAGCACCCCGGTTCCGATGCCAGTAACATATGACAAGCCAGCCAGTCAGAGGGAAACCAGCGCGTTTACCGACAACTCCGTACTTTAGATATACCGTATCCTTATTTGAACCCTATTTATAAAATCCTGTTCCGCGCTTATGCGCAGTAAAACAACTCTTTCAAACTGAGAGTGTTGGAGTACGCCGTCTCCACCGGGTCACATATGACCTGATATGCGGCCATTTCCGTGGAGATAAGAACACGGGTTTAGAGGTTCATTAAATCCTGGACTTGGTGAGGAGTGGCTGGGCGCCATACCACCTTGGGGGGGGCATGAAAACCACGGGCCAGATTACACCTGCTGTTTCCCGTTTCCATGGTGCCACTCCAGGGACAACCCACCCCCCAGCAAGCCAAAGGTGCGGATCTGAGTAAACGGTGTGGACATTAAGGGGACCTCAAAACCTGCATTACACACACTTTAGTTAGCACCTGTCACGTGGCTTTCTTATCGGTCACCCCTTCCTTGCGTTTATTTTTTTCTCCAAATGCATAAATGAAAGAATCTGATTAGTCTGCCGACTTCACAGCCAGAGAAAGTAAATCCGCTCCATTAATCGTTTTTCCGTATCCGCACAAACAGCACGGCCAAGATGTTCTTCATTATTTATAGTTACAAAGAAGGGCTTCTCGATATATATTTATATATTTTAAACAGGTCCAATGGAACAAGAGGAACTCTCCCGATTAAAAGCAAGACCTTAATGTCAAAGCACACATAAAAACAAAAGCCACTGATATTTGCTCCGGAGAAATGGTAGTGACGCTTTAAACGATGGGTTTGGAATATTGCCCTTCAGCGCGTCTGTCTGGGTAAACTAACCAGGAAGTAACATTACCTGACCCGAGCAGGTAGTTATGCGCTACTACTCAGTCGTGCTACTCGCCGGAGTGACGCCGCGACTCCCTTTGCGACTGTAGGCTGTTCCTTCTAATCGTCATATAATTATAATGATAAATGCGGTGTATGGAGCCGTCGCGAAAGTTGACTTAGTATCTCCCACTGTTACTTCCTCATACACGCCTCGATAAACAAACTTGACAGCAGCACTAAGTGCGTTTCGTGAAGCGCCTCAAACTGCCGAATAAAGTACGGAGTCCTGAACATGTCGGATCAAACAGGTGCCCCGAGGCCGTGTGATCGCCGCTGGTATATTATTATTAACTATTTATTTATTTTGCTTTTCTGGTTTTGTTTCGCTCACCTTGGTGTAATACAACATCCACAGTTCGTAAAGCCGGTCCTTGGAAGCCATCCTCTACCGGCGATCCAGTTAAAACATTAGGCTCCCGGTTCAGTCCAGCGTCGTCGCGTCGGTCCCAGCGAAGGGTGCAACCGGCCGTTGGCTCCGGGGTGCTCGGCTATCCACCGACGACAGCTAGCCGTTGCATGATCTTCCGTGCGCTCGTCCAGCCTTTCAGTCAGCTAGCGCCCCCGAAGTCATCGGATAAGTGCTGGTGGATGACATTTAAAAAGACGCACTAAAAGTGGCGTTCGTGTTGAGTGCGATCGCACGAAGCAGAGAAGCGCTGGATATCAAAAATAGTAAATATTAACATGTACGCGTGCTGAATAAACACCAGCAAAGATGTAAGACAACAGTGACAAGCCCGACTGCAAGTAGACGCACAGGTTGGTATAAAACAGCCCCCATGCGGTATCCGCCCTCTTGCTTCGCAGATATAATGATTGGCAAGGGCTCCTATCCAGAGTGCCAGCAGCTCTTTAAAAAACAGAAAGAAACAATGACAGATTAATCGTCACTCGTACACTTGTAAAGAAGTGAGGAATTCACCTCCGGTCGACTTGCTCTGACTCCACCGCGAACTGCGTAGATTATAGACAGACAGGTAAAGGACTTAAAGGCGCAGTGGCGTCTATTAAGAGGCTACGGTAGCTGTTGCACCCAGACTAACTTCTGTACTGCGTTAATTTACGACTCGAGGTCATACGCGACAGACGCCTTTTTAAGATGGTCAATCTTCAGAAGCACGCCGCCATATGTGGGAAGTTCACTTACACCGACAACAATGTTAGGAAACCACGAACCTGTAAATGACAAGCAGGTGGAACGTGAATGTGTGGGAAACGTAAAGGTTTGTTATGTGATGAAAATTAACGAAATGCTTTTCGAGCGACTGCAGAGTTTCCAGGTGAGATTGGTAAGCATATACTCATGGCTTTTTAGAATAAGTTCAACAGAAGTTTGCGTCTGCGGTCTATTTTATTGTCTAGAAACCCCGTTTGCTACACATTGGTCTTACCTCCCCCACATTTTAGAATGTGGATCATGACGCACAACGTAATCTACCTTTAAAATTATTTTATGACCATTGCATCTTTTGCAGTTTCAGCTACATTTGGCGAATAAAAATCAGAATCAGCTTATTCGCCAAATGCACACAGTACAAAGGAATTAGACCTGCGAGACAGCGCAGTGGAAATTGAGAAAAATAATTAAAGGTTAAAAATAGGTAATTAAAAAGTTCATGTTTTCTGTCAGTAATGTTATGTTATGCTTTAAATACGTTTTTATGTCTAGTGGGTGAAACGTGCCTGGTCAGGATGCTAACCACACACCCTTGGAACTTCACCTGCTGAGGGAAGAGGTACATTCATCCAGATTCCACTTCATGCCCACAGCTTGGATGGCGGTAACGAGCCCCTGCGGATTAGTCTGGAGTGTCTATCGGCAGGTCATCCAAGTAAAGCCCACAGCAGCTGCCTAGTGTACCGACGAACAGAGGTGGGAATTTCAGGCCCAGAAAGTAAAAGTCCAGACCGTGATTTGCTTTCAGCCATCCAGTTGAGCATAAAGAGTCACAGTCACAGAGTACTGAACTGGTTGGTTAAAAGTAAATCATGGTCTGGAATTTTACTTTCTGGACCTGAAATTGCCACCTCTGCCGACAAACACCCACTCTGTCACTGCAGAGCCTACACCTTGGCTTCCAAAGTGAGCGTCACCTGCTAATAGCCACTGGGGGGGGTCAAGGGAACCCAGCAAGCCCAGCAATGACCCCAGAGGCATCATTGATGCAAGGCAGAGTGTAGGAACAAGTCTGGGTGATGGTATTGAGCTGGCAGTTATCGGCACAAGGCTGCTCTCGTCACCTGCAGCTCCTTATCTGCCTATTTTGTTCATCTTCTGACTGCCTCTGTAAAATATCTACAGTGTTGGGGTCGGCCTCTCCTGTCACTGTAAAATATCTACAGTGTTGGGGTCGGCCTCTCCTGTCACTGTAAAATATCTACAGTGTTGGGGTCGGCCTCTCCTGTCACTGACTGCAGTTGCTCTCCACCCCTCTGGTGTCTGTCTCTGTCCAAGTACAGCTCCACCTCACTGACGAAGAAGGTGAAAAAGCGAAGAGAAAAGCAGGGGTCCTCAGAGCTGCTTAAACATTGAGGCTGATGTTGGCAAACCAAGCCTTAGTCAGCTCCCAATACCACAATTCATGTAGTGGGTTATGTGTGGAATACCGACTCAATTACCATATATACTTTTTATATAGAAATAATTTTTAATTTACAAGCCTTATGTATGCAGTGGGTAAACACTACATGATAAATTTTGCAAAGGTTAGGCCTATACCTCAAGCTAACCATTGTAATTCACTACTAATGAAACTCAAGCATTTCAACCTTTTGGTGACTTTAAATGTATGTTACAAATTGCCTGGTTCATGTGACCCCTGAGTTTATGCAGCAGGTAGTGAACCACATTCTGTGTGATTCTGATCAGTGCTGCTTTGCATTGAGGTGTGCAGCTGTGATATTTGTAAGCAAAATATCTCATAAACATCTTCTGAGGATGAACATGTAAAGAACAGCCCGTCTTCACAATATACTAGGAAAAACAGCAACACCGCTAGGCAGTATTCATCACCCTGGTGCAATGCTGGTGGACAATTTTACAAATAAATATATATAATATTCTTGATGTATGGAAGTATTCAAGGAGTGGATGCTTTAAATTCTTTATACTGGGAAACAGTTTCCTGTAATTGGCACTAGGGCTTAGAACATTCAGGTCTGCCCCCTAAGCCAATGGGGCTTGACTGGAAGGACAGCTCCAGGACGAGGGACACAAAAACAGACTTAGGCAGAGACAACTAGAAAACCAGGAAATGGGAAGTTGGTCTCATTACTCACAGCTCTGTTTAATGAGACTGAGAGCTAACTGTCAGCAGCTCAGAGCAAGATCACAGAGCAGGATCGATTTCCTGAGTACCAATCAGAACCAGGTATGACAATAATGGTACTGGTAGTATTTTTGGAAACACACTCTCAGAAAAAACAGTACCGATTTGTACCTTTGCTTGTCATTGGGCTGTACCCTCAAGGGTCTGCCAATGGTACCCTTTGCTGTAGGTAATTGTATCTCTTAAGGTACAGAAATGGACTCTGAGGAACATCCCCAAGGAAAGAACAACATTAATGTACTCCCAATGGTACAAAAATGTTCCTCAGAGTCCATTTCTGTACCTTAAAAGGTACAATTATCTACAGCTAAGGCTACAATTAGCAGACCCTTGAGGGTACAGCCCCCATGACAAGCAAAGGTACAAATTGGTACTCTTTTTTTTTTTTCTTTTCTGAAAGTGCAGGAACTGTTGGTATGTACCATATATGAACTTTCCTTTAGTTTTCTTCACCAGATGTTTTGTGATATTAAATAACCAAATCATGTATTTTTTTATTCATTTGTTTCCTAGTATATTTAAGGTCTCCTATCATCCACATTGTACATTAGTGCTTCTGCGTAGGCTTCAGCAGTCAGATGATGAGGGTGACCCCAGCTCTACCCAAGTCATATTTCACTTTTTAACCCCCTGAGTCCCGGGCTTTTGTTTGGTGTGCATGTTTTATTTCCTTTAGCTATTTGGGATAAGTAGGACCTCATAATCATAAAAACCAAACATTATTTTTTTGAACAATTAATAGTTTTACACTAAAATTGATGTCCTTATATGAGGACGTAGGGTCTCAGGAGGCTAAAGTAAATCAATAAAGACTAAGCTCCCCAGGTGCTTCACCCAGTAGAAGCAGTGCTTCGTCCCTGGGTGGCTTTCTAGCTCCCACTGCGGTTGCGGACCAAGCCATACCAAAGCGGAGCTGTTGATGTTCTGGCACAAGGCGGAGACTTACCAACCGTGACGGATGAGTCAGTTTCCGATTGACCTCAGCTCTTTCTCGGCAGAGAGAATAGCAGGAACACACACCTTGTGTTTTACGGTCAGCCAAGTCTGATAAAAAGGCGGGAAAGTATTACATTGTGAAACCAGGAAAAGGAATATAAACACAGACTAGAGGCCAGAGCAAAGTGCCTCCTATACTGGGCATCGGGAGGTAACCCCTGACATTTTTGGGGAGTCCCAGTAACCAGTCTTCTGTGTTGGCTGTGGTGGCGAACCCCTCGCGCTGTCATCGCTCTCCAGCGGTGTATGCTGTCAGCTGAGTGGCCAACGGGGGGGGCATTGAGCCATTGTCCTGGTTTGTCACTGCAGTTTGATACAGCGTGAAGTAGGAAAGCACTCACTGGGCACTGGGAGCATAACTTCACTCCTCCCTGTTTGATGTGCATACCAGTCATTTGGGAGGAGATTTATGGGAAATGGAGTAATGGGCCATTCCTAATAGGGGGAGAATTGGGATTTATTTTAAGTGCATACAAATAAATGGGATTATTCCCCAACAACATATCTGTTTTCAAAACATACCATTACAATAGCATCCCGATTCAAAAAACACTCTGAACGTGTTTTTAGGGTATAGAAATCTGCTTCTATGAAGAAGACGACTGAACAAAATCTGCACCCAGGAATCTCCCACCTTGCAGAAAGCAGTCTGATGATGTGAAGCACAAGCTGCCTCAGCACCTTAACCTGGCTGCTGCTTATGCTTTTGATTATCAGGACCCCCTGTGTAAGCTTGTCTCATTTCAGCACATTTGTCAATGGGATGAGGTATAGAAAAGGCCTCCTTGCTGTAGTATTGCCATGGTGATGTCCTACATTCCGCACTGGGCATGCCTGCGTACTCTGTGCAGCTCTGTTCTCCTGATTGGATCTCTGCATCTTTTCTAGGGGGGCGGGAGTGTGAGCGTCTGTGTGTGTCAGTAGCTTTTTTTTTTTATTTATTTTTTTTTGCTCGCAATTCGCATCCACAGGTGTTCATTTGCAGTCATATGCTGAAACCAGCGGGGTCCATGGGTGTGCTTGAATGGAAACAGTGGTACTTCAAAATGGGATTCTTAGGTGATTAAACTGTAAAAACGCGAGCTCATCTTTAGAGTTGCACAGGAAATGTTTAATCGCCACCATTCTCAGAATGAAATCATTTGTAACAAGTGATTTATGCAGCAACATGGAGGAAGTCTCGTATTTAGAGCTCATTGTAATGATCCATGTTCAGAAGAATTTTTGCCTTGGGATCAATAATGGTTATCTAATCTAATTTCATACTTTGTGTATTATACAATACAACTTCGTTTACTTCAGATTTCGAGACTATACGCACATGTGTGGTTAAATAATACCATTGAGGTTGAATTCTACATAATCATGAAAGTTGCCACATTGATTGATAGTGTGGTAATAACAGAGGAATTAACATCTACATAATGTGTGCTGTTGCTGACCCGTACACATGTAGTAATAAGCAAGGATGTAGATTCGTTTATGGCCGGTACTCACTTCTCCCGACCAATACTGTGAGAGCAGATGTAATTTAAAATACTTTAATATGCAGATGGATTAGGGTATGATATAATGTAGAAACATGAAAATGAAGCAATCGCTTTACAATTGTATTGACCTAACTCTTTCTAAAAGAATTAACAAGTGGATCAGGATATAAGATATATTCTCTTCAATTTTCGAAATGTCAGTTGTCGAATGGGCTAACATGGTAATCACATCAAATAATCACTGCGATCGAAGTCAGCTCGGTTCACAGCTCCGCTTTCACAAGTGCAGTCAAATCGACCTACTCGGCTCTCTTTTGCTTCTGCCTGTATCGACTATCTGGCCTTCATTTTCGTCAGCGGCGCGGCCAGACTGTAGTCATGGAGCCGGTGGCTGGTGCGCTTCAGGAGCAGGCTTTGAAAAGGAAAGAAAGATTAAAGGCACTAAGATCCAGACAGCTACAAGTGAGTTTCCAATAACAGTTTTTCGTTAAATGGCGAGTTTAAAGAGAGGAAGTTGTGAGGTCTGTGAAGAGCTGTAGTGCGGTTTCCAAGTGCTGCGGCCTAAGCTCAAGCATGCTTCCTGCTGCTAGCCAGCTTGTGTTGATTTGCACTAGTTACACAATAAATATCCCGCCCTAACTTGTTTGTGCCTATTAATAGATTTCAGAAATATATGTAAGAATAATACATGCACAACAGTGTAGTTATTCACGTAGTCCTGGTGTGGTGTGTTTTATTTTATTATACACATGAATTTTGGCGATATTGCTCGTGTTCTGTCCCCGTTTGTCTGTAAAATGAAGTTTGGATAGCTTGGAAAGAGAGCCTGTTAATTTATTAGGGAGCTAGTTTACCCATGTCATTGTGGTAAACGCCGCAATATAAAGTTTTCACCACTATTCAGTAGGCATGGGCGTCGCTAGACCCCTTTTACAGGGGCATGTTGCCCCAGTAAAATCTCACGGTCAGCTCTCGAAATATGTGTAATGGGGGGCTTATGCCCCAATAGGGCTTTATGTCTAGCAACGCCCCTGCCGGCAGGTTTATTGTGGAACCATTCTTTAACAGTAATACATTTCCTAATGACTTTTTGTTGATCCGTCAGTGTCGTGACGCCGAGGAGTCGGACTCTAGGGTCGGAAAAACTGGTGCATCCTTTTTCCCTAAAGGCGAGCGGTAACAGGCTCGTTAAAATCCAGTGTGCAGGAAGAAACTTTATAGCAGGACGCTGCAGATGCACTCAGGATACCCGATAGCATTAAACAAACTATTTCATTTATCTAGTACATGGCTGCCTACAAAGAGGAAGGTTTCCCATGTTATGGTACTTCTACAATTATCATTTTTATGAAAAAGCAAAATCTGTGAAATGGAATTTAATCACAAAATGTATGTTTAATTTCTCCATGTTATTTGAAATGCAGTTTTGACAGTCTTTAAATATTTTGAATTTCTCAATTCGTTCTGGAAAGTTCCTGTGAGATGCCTGGCAACCAGATATTTCTGTGTGTGACTTCAGACATGGCTTGCTAGCTGAAATCTGCTTGGAGGCCATCAGGCTACTTGTCCGCCCTCGGTATCGTGTCGAGGTCCAGACGACTCCGCCGATATCTGTAGACACTGTCACAGCACGAAAAACGTGCCCAAACACGAAGAGTTAAAATGGGAATAGCGGCGAGAGACGTAATGCCTTAATGTCGTCGATTTGTGCAGTCTTTAGCAACTGGCCTGTGTTTCTCAGTCTGTTACCTAATTAAATTGATGTAATCGCCGACTGAGTGAACTACACAATTGACATTACGAAACGTTTTTTTTCCTCTCAATACATTACGTTTTAACCTTTATTTGATCTTTAAAGTAGGTTCAAATTAGATTTCAGATTAATAAGTCTTAATCCTTTATTTCATTAAGTAAATTTAATTGATAAAAACACAAGCAATGATTTTCTTTTTGAAGAAGGCGCATGGCTGTCTGCCATCCCCAAAGCCTTGTGCTCCTTTACGTCATTGCGCTTGTACGCGTCCTTACGCACCCTTGTAATTCGCCGTAGCTTTCGTTGACACCGTATACACATTGCAGCTTGATTTAGCGGCAGGAGCAGTGTGTTCTGGCTCCTGTGCTCTGGGCCATTTCCTGCATCGGCGTCCAGCTGCAGCGGGCGGTTGCTGCAGTGCCAGTTAGACCTGCTGCGGCGGCTTTGTTTGCCTTCCAGTCAGCGTCGGCTGAAATGCGCCCGGATAAGTCCCAGGGCAGGTGTCATGTTCGGCACCGTGTTTTACATGACTCGGCTCTCCGCGGGGCCTTCCTACAGCCTGTGGTGTTCTCAGCGCGGAGCGCTCGCGGCTCGCCTTAAGTGTGCCTCCCCGTCTGCTAGCTGAGAGCTCGGCTTAACTAAATCTGCGTCACTCAGCCTCAGAGCCTAACAGATATACTTTTGTATGCTGTTTGAGTCGTTCACCTTGAAGGATGTAAATACTGTTATCGGTTGGTGCCAGGAGGAAAAACGCGCTGGAAAGGGGACGTTCAGAAAGCATTTCACTTGTAGCCCCCAACCATTTTTGTTTTGATTGATGGCAGATGCTATTACTGAGGTATTGAGTCTGATAGGGAATGGCATTATTTGGCTATTCTCAGCACTTACACTGAACTGCATGCAGGCGCGCGGTCGCGAGGTTTCGCGTTAGTTGCTATGACGATCGTAGCGCGCGGTCAGTGAACGGAAAGCGGCGGCAGGGATGTTAAGGAATCAGACAGTGTGCAGATCCAGATGAGGTTTCTGTTTACTGCAGATCCACACGTTACCTCCTGCTTCTAATCCCACAGGGGAATGTTCCAGAAGATGGGGAGCCGGACAGGAAGAGAGTGCTGGAAGAGGAGGAGGGTGTGGAAGAGAGACACAGGTGTGCCAACAGCTCTCCCAAATGTGTACTGAAACACACAAGTGGCAGAGAAATTAATTAGGGTCACAGTTAATTTGATAATCTGATGCCTAATGCATATGTATGCAGCTGTATGTGTGGTATCAGTGGTGAATTTTGACGAACTTGTCATTGTAGCAGAATGACATTCTTTTGTTTTCCACAGAATAACAAAAAAGTCTGTCTGTGGGCCAGATTTAATAATGAATTAAAATCATATTGTAGTCCAATGCAATTATCTTTATTATTTTACTAGTTATATCTTTAGCTCTGGTGCTGCTAACTTTGAATATTGATAGATTTTGAGCATCTAATTTTAAGACAAGATTGACTCAGACTGATGCCAAAATCTTGATTTTTAACGAATATCAGCTAATATATTGTGCATCTCTAGGACCTGTAGTGTGGAGTGTTTGGTTTGTGGTTCAGCAGAAATGAGTAGGTAGACGGGCCAAAGAATGAGGACTCTTTAAATCTCCATGTCGTTCATGAAAACGTTCTTTTTTTTTAAACTTCCTTTAGGTTTATATTTAGATTTCCTGTGATTTTTATAAAATAGGGATACTTTTTCCTAAGCTTTTGTCTGTTTTTAGTGATTTAAATTATATTCATTATATA
>JAODJU010000138.1:19473049-19487442 GCA_026776725.1 Gnathonemus echidnorhynchus | reverse complement strand
TTCTGAAGGCTTTTGGTTCTAAAAAAGGTGATTAATGTATGAAGGTTTAATAAGAGGACTGTTGGTGGGGGCCGGTGTCTGCGCCGCTCGGAACAGGATAGTCATCTCTCCTTGTCCTCAAAGTGCTCACTTCATTGACCTGTGACCCCTATCTCCCCCACCCCCAGTACCCAGTGCTAAGCAAAACAGGGGAGTGAATTTTTACCCTTGAATCAGAGAAGGAGATTTATACCTACACAGCCCTGGGTCTGGTTCCCAGTTAAGAAGCTTCATTACATATAGACCTTAATCCCTCTGTTTACCAAAAACTTAGTCACTCCCTAGACAGTCTCTATCCTGTTCTTATAATCTTCCATTAGACAGCTTTAATGTAAGGCGTGTTGCCTGTGTGTTAATGCAGATTATTGCCCACACACCACCTCCTGGATACTCCCTTTGTGTAAGCAGGGTGGACACTTGCACTGTTTATTGGTATTATGTGACCGGTTATCCGGGAATGTGCTGCCCCCTGCTGGTGTCTCACAGTACTATATAGCAGAGCCAGCTGGTGGTTCACTGTGTTTGAGTCTGTGGTCTTGTTTTTTCCAGTTATTTTAATGTCTCCTGTGTTCATAGAGAACTAAGACTGAGAAATTACACCCCAGAGGATGAGGAACTGAAGGAGAGGCAGGTCCCCAAGGCCAAACCTGCATCTGGTGAGGACTCTGAATAAATCCCGGCTATTACACTAGTCGTGTTGTCATGGGGTTGTCAGATTGAATCCCGCAGCGGTCCTATGAGTTTTGTGCCTTACCTTGTACCTAGGGCTGGGCGATATCATATTGATATTATATCGCACATGCGCAATAATCATCACCAGGTCAGATGACAGACGAAGCATATGTCCGGACGCCAGCTTTTCGGTGCTATACGGACATTAATTTATGCCCATAATTTGGTAAGAGGATTAGTAGTATGGCTTAAATATTAATGAGATGCGTTTTGTGATACCCAAAAGTTAGTAATCTGTATAAACTTTGTTTCTTAAATTCGATTAGCGGAGCACCCCACATAATACTGTTTTGCTGTACTACGCTTTGGTATACTACGCTTTGGTATACCTCAGTGCAATATGCACTGAAGTCGCGGTGAAGAAGAGCAGCCACTACATCTTTTAAAAGAGGAGATCTTGTGGATAAACAAGGTAAAAAGACGTCAGCGGTGTGGTGGTACTTTTTGCAGTTCAAAGCCTGACATTTATTAAACATAAGGATATGCCGAATTTATACTAATAATGACTTTTGGACGTCATACAAAGCCTCATTAATATTTTAGCCATACTACTAAACTGCTTAAATTGTGGCCGTAAATAAATGTCCGTATAGCACCGAAAAGCTGGCGCTTGGCCAAATGTTGCGGCTGTCATCTGAAGCCCTAGTGATTAATCCGCATGCGCGATATAATATCGATATATCGCCCAGCCCTACTTGTACCCCTCACAGGGAAGGAATAATGAGGAACGGTAAGACTTGTCTAGACGCCGTACATCACGCTGGGTTTAACCGAGGCTGTGATTGTTTCCTTCTAAACCAGTGGAGGAGAAGGTTAAGGAGCAGCTGGATGCCGCGACTCCCAAGCCAGTCATTGAGGAAGTGGTGAGTGGGGGGTCCTGGGGGTTGCGTGTTGACAGTGGCAGGGAGGGAACATGAGTGTTCGAGTCTGTAGTCACACGCTGTTCTTTGTTTCGGCTTTACTGCAGGACTTGGTCAACCTAGCTCCCAGGAAGCCTGACTGGTAAGGACTAGTAGTAGTAGTAGTAATAAATAATAATTCCTGCTGTTAGCATTTGTTTTATCCTCTGTTATAGATTTCATTACCGGGCATAATTACGGTGAGGCTTAAATCCGGCCATGACGCACTGTGTCCTGTTCTGCCACTTCACATGCAGGGATCTGAAGAGAGATGTGGCCAAGAAACTGGAGAAGCTGGAGAAGAGGACGCAGAAGGCCATTGCCGAGTTGATCCGTGAGTCAGGGCCTGGGAAGGCTTCCCATGTCGGGGGCAGAGCCCACGAGGCGCTAGGGTCAGGTTTAGAATCCCCGGCAGCCAGGATGTGCCGCTCCTTAGTACGTGATCAGAGAGAGCCGCGTGCTTTTCCAGGCTAATTGCTCTGTGGGTGACGGGAAGACCGGAGGGGTTTGAAGGCACTCTGAGATGACATCATGCTGGTGGTTCTGCCAGACGTGTGCAGAAGCGCTCTCAAGACTGGCACATTTCGGCAGGATGCAAAACAAATCTGATTCAAGGTTTTGAGAAGACATTCAGCATTGGAGTTTTGCACCACCAGCTGGTGGCATCTGGTGGAAGTGGGAGGGAGAGGTCTGCTCCGGGGGCTCGTTCTTCCCAAATTAATGTCCCTTCTGATGCCCGTGGGCCTCTATCAGCCCTCTGTCACAGGCAGGAGATGTGAGCAGGCTGTAACTTGTTAGGCAGTTTCTGTGAATGGAAGGCTAAAAATGAAACTATATTTTGTGCTATATATCTGCAAAAAGTCAGCTGTACAGCTGTAGTGTTTTAGACTTTAATTCCCAAGGAGATAATGGTGTGTTACAACATCCATAATCGTTATGAACTAAAGTAATTAGCACAGTGACTCTTACATAGGCCAGGCTGCACTGCGTCTGTTGGGTTAGCATTAGCCGCCGGATGTCTGCGTGTGTAAGTCGGCCGGTGCCGTGTTCCTTCAGGGGAACGTCTGAAGGGCAGCGAGGCGGAGCTGGCCGGCGCCGTCGGAGCCGTGAAGGAAGGAGAAGGGGATTCGGACTGAGCCCCGGGACCTGGTCGAGGGGCCCACTGGGAGCTGACTCTAAAGCCACCGCCCTACCGCCGTGGTTGGGTGTCTGGCTGTTTTGTATTTTGCCATCAGCAGCCAAGGCTGTGAACTACCAGCCCTCTGTGCTGGAGGCCGGACAGAGAGGAGGTGTTTGACTTCAGCGTGATGCTGGAGTCACTGTTAACCTCTCAGAGCTGTTTTTTATTATTATTATATATAAAAATAACTTGTTAAGAGGTGAATCTGTTGTTGAATTTTGTACATATTTTTCAAGTAAACATTTTGAATTTTCAA
Organism: Gnathonemus echidnorhynchus; assembly: GCA_026776725.1. Taxonomy (NCBI): domain Eukaryota; kingdom Metazoa; phylum Chordata; class Actinopteri; order Osteoglossiformes; family Mormyridae; genus Gnathonemus; species Gnathonemus echidnorhynchus. The sequence goes on along the minus strand of JAODJU010000138.1, from coordinate 19,484,336 downwards.
AATTTCTATGTTATAGATGCAAGTCAACTTCATGAAGTATTTTTCTTAGTTCCATACTATACACAACTGAAACATCCAACTGTGTACATTTTTGTTTTTACTGGTTTATTGCTCTCTACATCGTTGGCACATCGGTCACATAGCTGACACTTTCACTTGACACTCATTTAACTTTTTGAAAAGGTGATTTGAGTTCAGCATCTTTGATTATGTGTGGATGTCCATTTGGTTCCGCTTCACCCCTTGCAGCAGCCAGAGTCCTGTGTTACCCAGTACACCCTGCCACATAAGCATTAAGGTGCTTGTTTCTCTTCTGCACTGAGTTTACCATTTGTCATAGACCTGGAGATTTAATTCAATGTCACTTAGAGCAGCGTTTCTCAACCCAGTCCTTGGGGACCCCCAGATAGTCACCATTTTTGCTCGCTCTCTGCTCTCAAAACAGCCGCACCTGATATTTGGTGTTCTTGATTGGTTTGTACTTAATTACTTGGTTCAGGTGAGCTAGGTGGGAGTAAACATGAGGACTGTTTGGGGGTCCGGAGGACTGGCTCAAGGGACACTGACTTGGAGAGCTTGTCTCAAGTCAGGTGTGTATAGGAATATATATACTGTACATTTTAAAGGGAGGCTTCATTGACTAAATAAAACTACTTTTAAATATACTCTAGAATCATTTCACCAGAATAAAACATACCAAATAATCACTGACTAACAGCAGTTGCATTTAAAAGCCCAAAAATTATTCTATATAGGATCTGGTTGAGGTTGAAAAGAATCTCATGAATGTTTATAAAGGCTAATGCTGTACTACAGATGTAACGTGATAACTGACTAAATCTCTGCCAAGGGCTAAAAATCACATGTAAGAAATGTCAGATATACCAAGGTTCATGTTTGGCTTGTGTTGCATACCTGCTGCACCTCAAACTTCACAAAAGCAAAGTGTCTTAAAATGTTACTTCCTAAGCAGATGTTAGGATGGTTCTTCTATATGATGCTATTACATTTCAGGACCTCCACTGCCAGACTTTGTCAGGATGCAGTCTGCAGGTGAAGCCAAATATTTTACATTGGTTGTTTTTTTAAATAACATTGCAACCGAGTCTCGGGCGAATGACGGCTTTTCTTTTGTACCTCATTTCGAGAGGCTAGACACCCCCCCCCCCCCCCCCCACAATAGCAAGAGAGCGATAACTACTGTAAGACGGGGCAGTCTGCTGTGACTGTTTTAAGTGGGGATCAGCCAACCCTGCTCTGGTTTCCTGTAAATGCAGTAAAATCAAGAATGTTCACTGTTAGGGGGTCTGGGTGCACGGCAGGTCAGTGAGGTACAGCTTGTTTTGGCACTGAGGCTACAGCATTGAAGTTCTTCGCATGCAAGTCGGCTGAGGAGCAGCCATTTCTGAAAGCCAGATGTTCTGCACTCACAGCGCCCCCTGCTGACCAGTGTTAAAAGGAGGTTTCTTATTCTACTTAACATGAGTTTCTGCTTTTAGGCTGCAGGTTTGTACAGCTGTTTGGTGTTGTCCTCTTCCCCATTTGGCCGCCCTCATTGTTCTGAGCCAAGGTTTCGGTTCCCGATACATTGCTCATGTCCCTGCATCTGCTGGAGAAGCACTGATGATGACGGATGGCCTCCGCAGGCCGTCCATCTAGGAGTTGACGGATCGGGTCATAGTCAGTATTGAGGTTTTTAGGTCCGCTTTCGAGGCCTAGGAGTTGTTGTCGTCCTCCGAGATAGTTGGTGGCACTGGTCGATTCAGGAGCACTGTTCGCACAGGGCTGTCCTGTCGATCTTCTGCGTGGCGGGTCCCAGCTCCACCTTACACACCCGCTGGGCAAACTTAAGCGAACACATAGTTTCCCCCACATTCCTCTCCAGGGCAGAAATCTGAACCACAAACAGTATTCCAGAGGTCAGTTGATCAGTCCATTTAAATTAAATTGCCAATATGACGTACAAAATCAGGTTTCTGCTAAACTGTTTACGACAGGTTTTCCAATAAGGTCAGAGAAATAGGGAACAAAAACGATAGAGATACTCCTCGATTTACGATGGGGTTACATTCCGATGAACCTGTAAGTTGAAAATATCTTAAGTCGAATATGAATGATTACTAAATGAAAGTAAATTAAGGCCATTACAGACTCGCTGCCTTCATGCTGGGCAATAATCTTAAATTTCATCCCAAAGTAATTGTTTTCCTATTTTTCTTCTCGGGAGAAGCAAGTAACACACTTAAGCGTTTCGTAGACATTTGGGCTTGGGAAAATTTGGTTAAACACAGAGAAAAAAAATCCACACAATATGTTGTTAAACATCGTATGAGATGTTTGTGCTCATGCTTGCTGCAGTCTGCAGGTCTGGCTGCGTGGATGCTGCCATCTCCTGGCATCGGTAGAAAGTACAGACACTCTTCTACTTACAAACTTTCAGACATATGAACGAAGAGGACTAAGTCAAAATTGTGTTCATTGGGCTCCTGTTTCCTGTCCGAAACATCAGTTTTTTTTCTGCACGCCAATTCCACTTAGTACGACTTCTGGCCACTACTCCCGCCGTGCAATAACGTAGCGTACGTACTCCCAGCATCCTAGTTCTTTGTACTTGTGTATGCACTTAAAATGATGTTGAATGACAACTTGCGAACATTGCAGGTTATGAACGGCCATTCGGAACGTAATTCGTAAGTAGAGGATCTTCTGTATAGTACTGCATGTAACTAAACTAGGAACAGATCAAAATTCACTACTGAATATGCATCACTATCACACCATCGTAAAATGAGAAGCATCTGTACACGCTTGTAGTGAAAACTGAGAATCACTGCAAAGAAAGGTAATCAAGTAAAACTGGCCAACGTAGTAGACGGTCTACCTGCACCACCATGGCTGTTTTGTTGCCCTTGCCCAGGGAGTCCTGCAGCAGGTAGGTGAGTCTTGAGTTCCTGAATGGCACGTGTGTCTGGCGGCCCCTCAATGCCTGGATCACATCTCCCAGCGCCAGCAGGGAGCGGTTGATGTTCTGGGCTTCCTTGAGGCGTTCGCCCTCTGCCCCGGACTTCCACACCCGCTCTGAACCAGCCAGGTCCACCAGGTTCAGCTTGCCTGCATGGTTGTGTGTGCGGTGGACATTATGGCACGGTGTTCACAGTGGGCAGTGGTGGCGTAATGGTTAGGGAAGTGCACTCGTAATTGCAGGTTTGAATCCCTGACTAGCAAGGTACCACCCCCAAGCACTGCTCCCCGGGTGCTGAATTAGCTGCCCCCTGCTATGTCACATTGTCACATATGGGTAAAATGCAGAGGACACATTTCATTGTTGTGTGCTGTGGTGTGTCAACAATGACAATCACTAAATTCTGAAAATGTTCCCACTATTATACCCTACATCAGTGTTTCCCAATCCAGTCCTTGGGGACCTAAAGATAGGACAGATTTAAATGCAGACAGGGAGCTCAGAGGGAGCAAAAACATGGACTGTCTGGCAGGGAGCTCAGAGGGAGCAAAAACATGGACTGTCTGGTAGGGAGCTTGGAGAGAGCAAAAAGACGGACTGTGGGTCCCAGAGGACCGGGTTGGGAAAGGCTGCCGTACATTAATGCTGTGCATACATTTCAGTTTGCATGTTCTCCGCCTGCAGTGCAAGTGTCTTATGCAGTCTAAACACATGCAGTTAGGCTAATGGCATCTCTAAATCGCCTACAGAGTATGTGATGGATTGTTATCCTGTACATTTCTTTATTTAGCAGATACTTTTGTACAAGGAACCGGCAAACTGCTCACGGACACCAGCTACAGAGCTACACAACACCAGGCCTTGTGCCCTATGCTGCCTTGCTGAGGTGGATAGTTCAGGTCCAGAAAATTAAAATCCAGACCATGATTTTGTTTCAACCAACTAGTTAGTGTAACAAGCGTTACAGTGACAGAGTACTCAACTGGTTGGTTGAATCAAAATCTTGGTCTGGATTTTTACTTTCTAGACTTGAACTGTCCACCTCTGCTGCCTTGAATGAGTTCCAGGCCGCCATGATGCTGTCCAGGATTAGTGATTAGAAGAAAGGTGGATGGATGGAGAACACTAGTGCTTGCAAGGGCAACTTGAAGAAACACAGCTATATGTCATTTTCAGTTTGACTTTTTCCATGGCTTTCTCATCAGTGTAATTCCACTGTTACATTCTAAAGCAAATGCAGTTCATTCAATGCATCCATCACTTGGCACATTGCTAGTGTCTCACCGCATGTTTTGGTGCCGCTGATGAGGTCTGTTCCCAGCACAGTGATGGTCAGCAAGGCGTGGGAGCGAGAGCTGTTGTGGTTCATCTGGGTCCCAAAAGTTACCCGGTTCCGCTTTGCCATGGCCAGAATCTGCACAGAACATGAATCGAGTACAGCCATTTGAGGAAGCGATGAAACACAATAAGAATTAGCGTAACACTTTTAACAGCAATAGGTCAAAAGTATGCCATTTTTTACAACTTTTAAATGGAACAAAAGACAGCACTTTGCAATTTAATGTGAAAATATGTTTTAATTTAACAAAAGATTCAACTTTATAGAAGGATTGTGATTAGCGACTAGTCTTTCTTAACATGAGCCCAACTGTTGAGTACCCCACCTTCTTAATGTGCTTGAAGTTCTTAACCTCAATAACCCTAAGACCAGGGACATGGAGCTGGCCAGTGCCATCTGGGTTCATCTTGATGTCCAGTTTCTCTCCATCTTTGCTGAGCAGATCCCTGCAGACCACATGAAGAAGTGCACAAAAAGACCTTCAGATAGTTGACCAACAGGATTAAAAATTCACGATATAGCGGGGGCACGATAGCTGAACCGCGATGTAACGGGGATTACTGTATAACTGGGGAAAATGGTCATAATGGCTTCACTGAGACTTTCTGTTGTCAAACTGATGAGGACAAAGGTGCTGATACCTGAGAACTTCATTGTAGATTTCCACCGAGCTGACATTGACAGAGTAGGTCCACATGTCCTTCTTCTCCTCCATCTCACTGAAGAGATGCTTCAGAGCACGCTGGTTGATACCTGGATTCTCCACAGTGCCCTGAAAATGGTCCAACATGCTCTCCATTCATCTTGTCATCGATATGACATACATCAGCAGGGTAAGTCGATCTGCCTGGGCTGCGTCGAACAGTATTATGCGTTGGATTGTATCACAGATCATGGACGGTATCATTGTTTCAAGTTTTGCTGGAGGTCTCTATCTCAAGATTTGGTACTGGACACTGTTTCTGCAAACAACAACCCACCACACCACCCATTTAGTCTGATAAGTAAGCTCCCATATTTTATCACGGCCGGGGGGAGGGGATTAGTACACAGCCCCAGGAAACTTCAGCAGGCTCCTTCACCTCACCTCCATGGTGTATGTTTTCCCAGATCCTGTCTGTCCATAAGCGAAGATGCAGACATGATATCCGTCAATGCAGGAGGTCACGAGGGGTTCGATCTCCTGGAAAACCTGAAACACAAACTCCAGTCAGTCACCAGAACCTTGTACGCCTCATTGCGGCTTTTGCCAGAGGCAGACAGAGCTGTGGGCTGGTCTGATCTGTCATACAGGAAGGTGCTGCTGGATCAGCTACAGATCTCAGATTTGGGTACCTCCTCCTGAGAAGCCTGAGGCTGGAACACCTTGTCCAGTTCGAACGTGCGGCTCTTCCCCTTGTGCAGCACGATGATGGCCGACTCATTGTTGGGGTCTGTTGTCACGACGACCGCCTGCCCGTCCTCCTGCTGGTCCTCCTTCAGGACGGGCTTCACGCGGCACAGCACGCGGATGTTCCCTGAACGCACGGCATAGCAGTTATGTCAGCCTTGGAGACATTTTGATGGGCTCGCCCCTCGAAGTCAGCACAGTGCTTACTCCTGCGCATATTTCATACCATGTTGTGACTTTAGCAGAGGTGACCGCCTCTCCCTTTACCTTTAAGCTCCAGCAGCTGCTCGTGGTACTTCCTCCTCAGCGCCACCTCCTTCCTGTACTTCTCCAGCAGGTCCTTGTTGGCCTCCGACATCTCAGTGATGACCACAGAAAGCTGAAGGGGAAGAGTTACCAAGCATGTTACCAACTGTTAGTGACATAGCACTGCCAGATTCACCGTTTTGGCTCAAAGACTTTAAAAAGAAGGACGGCTGAAGCAGGCAGAGCGGAGAGAGAAGTTTCTCCCACCTGTTTCTTGGCCTCCGCCACAGCAGCCCCGTAGAAATCGGAGAAGTTGCGGACTTGGGTGCGCAGGCTGGCGTAGTCCGTCTTCATGGAGCGCAGAGTCGGGGGGAGCGCGGCCAGACGCTTCTGCAGGCCTGTCGGGTGACAGAGGCACCAAGGGCGGGATTCACACAGTCAGAGCCCCATCTATGGGTGTAAATTATGGGGGATGTAACCCCCACAGTAATGAAAACCAGCCAATATAAGCTCCTGGACCCCCTTAAATGTTATGTCCCTGCCCTCATTTCTACCACCTCCACCTTTCTGAATACTTTCATTTTATTTATGTTTTTTGTTTATTTTGATGGGACAAGACTATTTTATATTTATTTTCTACTGTGGGATATGAATTTCCTATCATGATTGGGCTACTTATGCCTTTGGACAAGTGGTCGAGGACAATATGCAGAGTTTCATTGCTGAATGTGATGTACCTTTCAGAGAAGACCATGGTGCTCAGCTGTTGTCTTCTACACCTGGCCTCCATGACCCCTGTGTTACCCCACCATGGCCCTGCCTTTACCCCGAGGAAAATGACTCACTTGTTCTTGCTCAGCTGTTGTCTTCTACACCTGGCCTCCAGGGCTGCCAGCATAACTGCTACATGTCCCCTGCATGACCCCGCTATGACCCCTGCATGATTCCCAGGAGGGCGACTCACCTGTGAACTGCTGTCGCAGGCTCTGCAGCTGCTGCTCGGAGCACTGGGCAGCCGCTCTCACCGCCTCTTCCTTACGCTCCTCCAGGTGGCCGATCTCCTTCAGCAGCTCCCTCCGCAACTTCTCTATCTCCACCTCATAGGCCGCGATCTGCACGATCACACAAGGACACGCGAGGTGGTGGCCTCCATTAAACCCGCCGGGCTGATCTGCAGCCACGCCTGCTATGCTGGTGAGATGCTTGGGTGACCTTCTGCTGGAGACCAGCAGTCTCCTCGTCGGAGAGCCTGAGCCGCTTCTCCAGCTGCCGGCACGTCTCGCCCTGAGTGGACAGCTTCTCTGACAGTAGCTCATTCCTCTCCCTGGCCTCGGCCAGCTGCCTCTGTGTCGCTGGGGACTCTACCTCCATGGTCCGGGTGACGTACTGCAAGGGAGAGGAACACGATGGTCTCAGCTATGTTCCTCTATTACAAAACAGGCTGAGATCCTGGCTTCTATTTCTGTTACGGGCCCTTGGGCCCTGTCAAAATGACAAGAAGGTGCATAAGAAGCCAGGTTTTTTATGGTAGCTAAGAAATTTCCTCCAGACATCCTGGGCTAAATCTCCGATTGGCAGGTTACTGAACTTCAGGGAAGCTCACTCAAGCATACAGTAGAGTCTTCTCAGACATCAGCCTGACTGACACTCAGTGGAGCACTGGGGGTGGCTGGGGGGGAACTAGGCGCAGTTCTCCACCTTGACCGTGGGCTCCTTGCCCCGCTCCTTGTCCAGCTCCAGCTGCAGCTCCCTGAGCCGCTCCTCACGCCTCCTGAGCTCCTCGCATCGCTGCCACTCGGACTGCTCACTGTGGCGCTCCAGGCGGGAGAGCTGCTCCCCCCGCTGGTGCAGGGAACTCTCCAGCTGCTGCACGCGGCTCCTCAGTGTCTCGTTCTCCTGCACGGGGGGAGGAGGTCACTACCGGTTACCAGGGACAAGGTTCCTCTAAGCGTTTGGAAACTGAGCTCTTTGCTCTATTATTTAAACATGAATTAAACATGCATTTCAAGGTTACAGTAGAAGGTCCCCAACAGAGGTGGAAAGTTCAGGTCCAGAAAGTAAAGATCCAGACCAAGGTTTTGTTTCAACCAACCAGTTGAGTACTCTGTGACTGTGACATTTACACTCAACTGTTTGGTTGAAACAAAACCTTGGTCTGGACTTTCTGGACCCGAACTCTCTACCTCTGGTTACCACTAATCTCTGGGATGAGGGCGCTCTGCTGGCCCAGCCTCACCTTGAGGAGCATGGAGCTTGACTGGGCCGGCAGGACCGACAACTGCTGCAGGAGACCCTGAGTCACGGCCAGGCTCTGCTTCAGGCTCTCGTTCTCGGCCGTCAGGCAGACGACCCGCTTCTCCGAATCCGTCACACCCTGAGGGGAAGCGATGCTGTGCTCCGAAAGACTCTACCAACCCAAACTCAGGGCATCAAAATGGGCATGGGAGCAGATTTGGCTATGTTCAGGAAGACATGTTCCCCTTGCTGCTTAGGTCAGGGGTGTCGAACTCCAGTCCTGGGGGGCCGGAGCCCTGTGTAGCTTAGTTCTTTCCCTGTTCCACCACAAATGATTTCAGCTCAAGAGTTGTTTGGTAATTAGCACAAGGAGTTGAATCAGGTGTGTTAAATGAGGGGAAACCCAAAAATGTGCAGGGCTCCGGCCCCCCAGGACTGGAGTTTGACACCCGTGGCTTAAGTTACAGCACCCTGATAATCACACCCCTGGCCTAACAGGATTGATCAACAATTAAACAGGATTCCTTTAATATAACTGTACGAGTACAACGGTGTGTATTTTTGCCCATGGTGACGTCATTTGTCTTAACGGTGATGACGTGGTGAACTCACAGACTCCGCCCTCAGCCTGGAGAGCTCCTCCTCCCTCTCTTCAATGCACTTCTTCAGCTCTTCAATCTGTGAGAACCGGGGACACCCATGCCACCACATTTACATCACTGCTCATTCTTACAGTAAGTCCTGGAAGCCCAAGCCCAGGAGAGGAGGCCCTTCCACTCGCCTGCTGCTGGCAGGCCTGCGCTCGCTCGTGCTGCTCCTGCTCGCTCTGCTCCAGCTGACAGTGCAGTGAGTGCAGCTCACCGCACAGCCGGCTCCTCTCGCCTTGCAGGCCGCAGAGAGACTCCACCAGCCTGTGCAGGCCGGCCTGGAACCCAGGCTCTGGGCCGTGCTCCCCTGCTGCACAGAAACACCGTTAGCATTTAGCTACTTATTGTACACCTTCATCCAAAGCTACCCTCCCTCATTTAGACACTTAGATATTAGTCACTGAAGCATCTCCCATTGGAGACCCCCCCCCTCGCTAGAAGCCCTCCCTGGAAGCCACCATTTGCCCTAATATAACAGCATAGATGCCCCCATTCACTAATATCGACATAAGAAAACATCACTGTAGGGTTAATTTTAGAAAGAAATTCATGCCATGCTAAAAATTCATACAGATGGTGAGAGAACGACCCCTAAGGGACTGACGGCAGATACACTGCCCACAGTCAGTCTGCTTTCTGATCTGCGTGGGCAGATTCCTCTTTAAACTGGAATCTCATACATATTTCTTAATGTAGCCCATATGCTCAGTCACGTAAGTAGGACTGACGTAGCCTCTGGCAACAGCAGGTTGTTAATAATTAATAAAGGCCGCTGGTGGTGTTTATTTATGGCATAGTTACAGGCCAGCAGTATTCCCAGGAGACTGACTCTGCTCCTGCGTGTATCAGCAGTGCCGACCGAAGCCCACGTGATGACACAGGGTGGGAGTACAGAGGATGGTAAAAATCCCCAGATGTCAAGGATAAATCAGTTGCATCCTTGCCAAACGCAACCAATCCCACAGCTTACTGCACCCCAAGACCAGTCTTGCCAAGACCACAGGTATGATCTTCGTGTTCTTGGTGTTGAGGAACACCCTTCGTCTCAGACAGTGTGATCTACGTACTCAATGGATTGGGTGGGGTGTGGGGGGGGGTGTTGGCACCGGTGGTTTGCTCAGGCGTCGCCCCCTCAGGACGCCTGTGTCACCTACTGGGTTGACTGGCCCTGTTTATCTTCCAGGGCTTTGCTCTTTCCACCTTTTCTTATTAAAAGTTGTTTCAGACAAATAAAAGGCAAAAACCAGGATGAAGGTGTTTTTTTCTGCCTAAAATTTAAGCATCTACCTCTAAAACTGTAGTTTGCAATACATTATAAAAAACATCCCTTAAAATGTTTACAGTTTTGTGCAGAGTTTTCATGCCTAATTGGCTAAATTGCTTAACAGCACGAGAAAAATAATTTTGATTCTTTTAACTTTTATCCACATAATTTTAATGCTCTAGTCCAATTTTCAAAGTTTCATTTTTAAGTGCAAATGAATCTCTTTTTAAATAATATGAATCTGTAGTTGTGGGCAACCACATTGTCTAAATGGTTTTATTACTGCATCATGCCCTCATGCTGACCTGAGTCAGGATGTTAACAGTATATTAAGAGGGAAACAGCTTTTTCAAACCATTAATATTAATGCTGATGACTGAACATCAGCATATTTCTGTTTATGATTCATAAGCATCTGTGCACTAATAGAATTTTCACACTACAATCAACACCATACACCAGTGGTGTCAAACTCAGTCACTGGCAGATTGGCTGGGCAGGGGGCGACATACAGGGGGTGACATAGGCAGGCAGGGGTGTGATATAGGCAAGCAGGGGGGCAACACAGGCAGGCAGGGGGTGACAGACAGGCAAGGGCATGACATAGGCAGGTAGAGGGGTGATAGGCTGGCAGGGTATATATAACATTCAAATGTCAACCTTGTAGTGAGGATTATTCCTAAGAATTCTCTTTTACAATTAATCTGAACAATAACACAGAAGAACCTCTCTGAAGATATATAATTAAATCAAATATGTCCACTAGGCTGATGAACTGTTATTCATCTGCTTTTAACTGGCCTTATCCAACTGGATCCTTCTTTTAAGTGAGAAATAGGCTGAGATTTGTCCTAAGAAATCAAAACAATCAGATTGCAACTAAAATGTTTTGCTTTTGTTTTGTGTTAACTGGCTGCTGTTGAACTTGTCAGTGGGGGGAGGGGCGGGAAAATGAACGATGTGGTGCAGGTTTGCATAGGATGCTCTGCTTCCCGGGGAGGGCTGTAACAGTGCACATATTCATCATGTGCCATGGAACTAAAATTCACAAGTAGATGTGCATCATGGAAACATTATGCTGCATAATGCTAATATGGTTAAGGCTAATACTTGCTACAGTCAGTTATAACTGGCTAATGCTTCCCTTGTTATTGAGTACTAGGTGCCGGTACTCCTCTTGTTATTCAGTACGAAATGCAGGTAC
>JAODJU010000138.1:19452312-19462491 GCA_026776725.1 Gnathonemus echidnorhynchus | reverse complement strand
GACGTCATCTAGCGACATTTGGCGACTTTTCGAGCAGACTTTAGCTACTTTCCATTGAAAATAGTTGGCAACACTGCGTGAGAGTACGGTCCCCATTCGCAGCCCGGCGGCCGCAGGGCGCATGTGCAGCGCCCCAACCCCCGTTTGAAAACATGGCGCCGGAGTATTTGACAGTAACGGAGAGGTGGATACGTCGGAAAGTTAATCTTCATCACAGCTGTTTAGGTAACACGGGGATTTTAATGTTGAGGTTTTTGCCGTAGTTATACGTAAAGTAATATTTTATTTTGTTCCACTTTAGAATATCTATAGAGTGGCGCTTACGTGATTTTCCTAGAGGGAAACGTATCTCACTAATAGATCCTGGGAGATACGGCTGCAGGCAGAGTGCTGGCAAGACGAGGCATGACAGAACAGTGAGAAATAAATGATGTAACTGGCTTAAATGATCAACACGTTTTCTTTTATACTACACCAGCCTACTGGTTGTTATTCCACATATGTACTATTCTGACTGTAATTGGTCTAATACCTGCGATTTCAGTTATAACTACCCATTTTGAATGGGTTGCACGCATTGCATGGTTACGCCAGAGTAGGTATAAACACGGGACATGTTTTACTGCTAATTAAAATCGCATGAAACCCTTTCAGCGGATGTCAGGTCTTTGTGTCTACCGGGAACTTACGAAGGGAAAATCCGTCACCTGGGAAACTCTCTGAAGAACTTTGTACGCCTTAAAACTTTGGACCTGTCCCACAATGCTCTGGTGTCTGTTGAGGTATGTATACGTTACCACTTGAAATGGATACTTTATTATTCTGTTAACTTGTTAAACTATGATTAATGTTAGCTATGTTAAGAGGTTAATTGGGTTTCGGGTCTGGGCTGCACATCTTTCGTACCTGCATTTAGTTGTTTTCAAACAGTGATGTGCTTGTTCCATAGGGGATTCAACACCTCAAGATGCTGGAGGTACTGAATCTGTATTACAACAACATCTCATCCCTGAAAGATGTGCTTTTCCTGTGCAAGCTGAAGGCCTTGAGGGAGCTGGATTTGAGACTTAATCCCGTAGTCAGGAACACCCCAGACTACCGGCTGTACCTGGTGCACGCCTTGCCCGACCTACGCATGCTTGGTACGTGTCGACCCACACTGAAGCTCATCTGTGTAGCTAGAAGGGCATGCAGCTTTTCAGTTCAGTTACAAAACTTGATGTTCATTTGGTAAACTGATTCTCTTATGTTTAGGGCCGACAAACAAGAAATGAGTCGTAAGAGTGAAATATCACAGCTATGTCCTAAGGTTCATTTTACAGTACTGACACATAAAGATTTTTTTTTAATTCTACTTTTATACAGAGCTTGCTGTTAGCTCTCAATTCAAATCAAGGTTAAACACAAGGTTTTACCGAATGCCATCAATCCCAAATATTAGCTACTTATAGCAATCTTTGTAGTTGTTCAATAGTGTTAACTTTGAGGTCATAACACATCTTTGCCTCAGTTTAATGCCATATCAGTGGCCATTTCAGAAAGCAGGATTTCTTGCTTAGCTCGATACCCCAGGTTAAATGAACTTTGTCTTTGTTCAGTTACATTTAGCCTGGATTACCATAAATCCATTATCTGGTTAAGCAAGATATCCTGCTTTCTGAAGCAGAAACCAGGTATCAAACATAAAATGTATTTCGATCTCTTTGGCATAATTCACTGGGCAATTTTAAATACTGAATACTATGCATCTGGCTTGATCCATAAGTGTAACTGCATGTTCTACGTTTGACACGTGATGTTCTTTCCTTGAGATGACTGTCCAGTTAGAGACAGTGAAAGAAAGGCGTCCATACAGCATTTCCCCATGGATGCCATGTTTGACAAGGGCCAAGCGGCTGCTGTTCCTCCAGGCAGAAGCGAGAGGTGACATAAAGCACTGTGCCAGTACTAATGTGCCTTCGAGCCACAATGAAACCATCTGAAACATGCAATTTCTTAATCAGCTTAAATGTGAACATGGTAAATAGTACTGTTTGCAGAGCTGTTTTTAGCACTTCTAAGGGGGTTTCTCTGATAATATCGTGGGGTCTTTTCAGGAGCAGTCAGCCAAGGACAGCCTTAGTGAATCGGATGGTCGAGAAGCGCTGCTTCTTGGATGACAATGATGAAGCCGTGCTTAACCTTGTTGCTAAGGGCAACCTGGATCTGAGTGAACCTCTTAAGTCCACCAATAAGCAGCCAGAATGCCTACTCTATGATTTATTGGAGGAATATGGTAACTGTTTTAACTGTATTGCTATATAACAAAGTTTGTTTATGAATGCATTACAGTATAAACCTGGCTAAAATATTTATAAAAGCACATTATAGCCCTGTATATTATGCATTATGCCTGCTTTGTGGAGCTTTCATGTATAATGCACTATGAATACCATAATAACACTTATATCAGCCATAATCAGGGGTGCACGTGACTGGTACGCATTCACCTTTAAGAACGGTACGTGCGACAATCGATTGTTTGTAAAAGCGCAAATGCGTACTTATTTTATGTGTTTCCCAAAATGACGGTTCTTATGTTTATAGTGGTCTCTAAAGTGACAGACAGGTACATCAGTGGTCCCCCATCGTCCCTCTCTATGCCAGGATGTGAAGTTCCAGCCAGAAATATTGTGGTTGCAGTATAATTTTAGCTATGTCTAGTTTGTCCTGCAGTGAATCTTCTATTTTCTAGGGAACTTCAGGAAATATGACTGTCAAATCCATGCTGACAATTTCCATTATCCAAAGCAGGTGAGCTTTCTCTCTGTAACAGATATGTGGCTAAAATAAGGAGAAAAGTGGTGATAATAGGAAAATTAAGATTTGTCTCATTGATTGTTGAATAAATAACTAATTGCTTTCTTTTAGGGTTCTGCTAGATTATTTCTCAGGGATTCTCCAGAAATAAAGACCAGTAAGTATCCAGCTACATGCACCTTCTTTATACAACTTTAATTTGTTGGTTTTGATAACTGTGAAATTATTTTTAAAAATGGGTCATGTTCAGTGCCATGTATATTTTTCCTTTGTAACCTATTACAGACATTTTTTCATGCACAGACATTTGGGGGAGGGTTAAAGATGGTTATTTGGTTATTAATATGTAAGCGGCTTTCCTGTCTGGGTAGGACATGAGGTTGTGTTTCTGGGTGTTTTTTAATAGTTGCGTCCCTCTGTGTGTTGCCCTACTTGCCTTAATTTCAGATGCTCCCCCCCCCCCCCCTTTACATTGTAGTGTCGTCATATGATGTGACGCAGCTTTGCAAATCCTGAATGGCGCGTTTCCAAGGGGACAGCTGACAGCTGCAGGACCGAAAATAAAAGTTCTGGTCCACTGTTCTGTATGGCTTAAAAAAATGTAATTAAAAACACGATGCCAGAGTGACTGAGGGCTTTTGGGTCCGTACTTTGCTCAGCTCTTCTGAACCCAGACGAGCGATAGTCCATGGGCATACAAATCTGGAACCTCCGACAGCGTTTCAGCTGATATGGAGCAGTGCCACAAGGGGGAGACACTGGTCTTTGATGCAAGACTCGCCGTTTCCTCAGCAGGCACCCTTACTAGCTGTGTGATGTACAGAACTGTGCAAAGTCTTAGGCAGCCAAAGAACATGCTGTTTAAATGATATTCATGTTGGTGGAAAACTATGCTATTATCAGAATGTGTTAAGCCATTTCAAAACTTCTGCTAAAATCACCCCATTACTTCCAGCAACCATACAACACACCCATGTATTTTTGACTTGGCCACTAGCACACCTCATATATCTTAGTATATCTAGTTACTATCCCATTGATTTAAACTAATTGAATTGAACTGGATGTGAAATGTAACACATACATGGAATGGCTGGGGTTCCTCTGAGGAGAGGTTTGGGAACTGAAGCTGTGTTCATCTAAACATCCAAAAAGATATCCGTAACTTTTCGCAGAATGGAAGAAATTATTACTAGTTTTTATTGTTACTCTTAATTTGCATATGTTAAAATGTGTTTTTTGTTCTGAGCAAAAGTTTACTGTACCCAGATTAATATCTTCAAATATTTCTTTGGACTGCCTAAAGACTTTTGCACAATACTGTTTATATTTTAATCTGGACATTAATATTTCACATCTTTTACACATTTATCTGGTCACATGGTCAACTTCCAAAGATCATAAGTTACAGACGAGAGGAGGCCGTTCGACCCGTCAGGCTCACTCAGAGGAGCTAAACTAATAATTTAAATTTGTCAGGATCTTGTCAAGTTGAGAGCTACGTCGTACCATGTGACCAGGTTAACGGTTTCTCTCATGTCTTATGTCTTCCATCAGAACACCAGTGCGGTACAGAGCCAAAGGTTACGGAGCTGGGTGAAGGTGGACGTGTGTTAAGGACTGACAAGGGCCCAAGGGTCACCTTCATTGACCCTGTACATGTGAGTCAAGAGCTGGACCCCATCATATCTGAGACCCCAGCCAGGATAGCGGCTCATGGGACCTTCACCCCAGTGCCTGGTGAGAGCAGAATTGCATCTATGCAGCAGTATGTTGATGCCATTGTTTGAGGATCTTGTACCACACTGCATGCCTGAAGTACACATCTCCTGGAATGCATGTTATGGATTGGTTCATTGTTCGTTTGAAGTCCTTCGTGGTGCATCTGTCACTGTTTTCATGCAGCAGACCCCCCATCAGCTTCCATTCCCAGTGCCTCCCCAGTAATGAACCGGCCTTCCCGTGTTACCAACCAAGGCGGCTGCCCCTCAGACTGTCCCAGACCCTCTTCAGCTCCAGAAGCAAAGAGCACAGATCGAGTGAGAGACTTTGAGTTCTCATATGGTGCTTTTCCACTAGCATACAGGAACTGAGCCGTACCCAAGTCGCACTGTGAAGAGAGACCAGTTATAACGCAGTTCCAGCTCGCTTCCGTTTTCCACTGCATAAGGATCGGCTCGGGTGCCGGGTTTGGAGAGCAACAGTGATGTAAAACCGAAGAGGTGATTAATTACTGTTCACACATTGTGACTTACTATGTGCACATTTTTTATTTTCCTTTTGTTTTCTACTCTGTGCTAATTTCTGCTAGCACGTCTGAGAATCGCTGAGTTATGTTAGCCTCAAACCCATGCGAGATTGAAAATTTACACAAGCAAACGCTATTCTGTCCAGCTATTCTATAGTACTTTTTTAAGTAGGTGGTTGGAAATTTCTGAGTTATCAGGAATACATCATTACATTGCATTGTGCAATGCTACTAATAATAATATACAGAATATATGCTTTTTCCTTCCGATATCCATGTGCAGAAAACCAGTACCTCTGTGCATTTCAGTCAATGAGATGGTGGTGATGCAACCAGCTCAGTTTGGTCACGCATTTGGCCTTGCTGGTAAGCCGGGCCGTGTCAGTGTGGTAATGGTTCAGGCATAGCTTGCATCTTTGCAGTGGAAAAGCGCCAGATCGCAGTACGGATTGGGTACGGCTCGGTTCCTGGTGGCAGTGGAAAAGCTCCAGATCGCAGTACGGATTGGGTACGGCTCGGTTCCTGGTGGCAGTGGAAAAGCGCCAGATCGCAGTACGGATTGGGTACGGCTCGGTTCCTGGTGGCAGTGGAAAAGCGCCAGTAAATCACTCCAAACAGTAGTAGTGTCACGTTTGTTGACGTTTCAGGCTCGGTTTCTGAGTGTTGTTCTGATCCAAAACAGGAGTCCTTTATCTTTGATAGCAAATATGGAAAACCTTTGGCTTCACTGCTAGCCCTCGTGGATCAGCACTGGAGGGGTGAGAGATCTCTCCAGCGCAATCACACATTCCTGGGTATGTGTATGTGGACACCCTCCCCACAACCTTCCTGCACACCAGAACCTGCTTAACCACTAATACAACTCTAAAGTTAAATCACTCTTCTAAACTGTGTAGTTGAAGCCGTTCGGATCCTTTTGGGAATGGAGCAGGATGCCTCAGGCCCACGGGAGGAAGTTAAATCTCTGAAAGGAAACATTGAGAACCTAAATACCCAACGACAGAGAGAAGCAGAGGAACATCAGTCAGAGGCCCAGCGCCTTACCCGACAGCTGGAACAAGCTCAGAGCTCCGTAGTAAGATTGAGACCCTAAACTTAATGTATACTAGGCTAGACTATGGAAGGATGGTCCTAAACATTTACAAATCTGTATTATTAATAGGACCAATATACTCACTTCATGTTTAGCCGCCTTATCTGTTCTGTGATGCTTTGGTCTGGCTTTTAGTATTTTATGTTTTCAGGAGGAATTAAATCAGCACCTTAAGGACCTTTTGGAGGAGAACCTGTCTTTGCAGCGGCAGCTTATTAAATCAGATCAGAGGCTCTTAGACAGCCGGATGGACAGAGTGCCCGAGGCTGTAGGTGGGTGGAACTCTGCAGCCGTTGAGGTAGCATGTCTTCTTGCATTAGCATATAGCTGTCCAGCACAACTAGTTAGCTTATGTGGAATTATTGGGCCTGTGATTGTGGGCTTTTCTGTCCCTGCCCAGAGGACAGGAGCACAGCTGAAGGTGTGAGGAGGGAGGTGGAGGAGCTGAAGGAGAAGCTTCAGCGGGCAGAGAAGGTGCAGGAGTTGGCTGACATGCTAAAGGAAAGCCACAGGCAGGTCGCAGACAGAACAGAATCCCCTCAGTAAATCCCCCCTTTTCTTCAGCCAGGCTGTAATCACACATACCAGCTTCTGCTTGACCTGCCTCTTCAGCGTGACGGACTTTACCACTGACTCAGTCGATGCCCTCTATCGAAGGCGTGACATTAAAATGGATCGTTTGGTGGTCTTCGTCCTGATTTGGTGTTCTGACCTTCCGTTTCAGATCTTTGTTGCGTAATAATAAACGCCTTGTGGTGGAGCTGGAGGAGACCAGAACCCGGCATCGGGCAGCACTGGAGCAGCTGGACCGGAGGTTCTGTGAGCTCAGCAGAACCGTCAGCTTGGTACCCGAGACATGCAAGAGGTAGACGTGACCTCTCGGGTTCCTTCAGCTTTTTAACACTTTTTGTACAGTTTTCACCCTTTTAAAAATATATTTTCAGTGCACAATGTGTATCCGTGTACGTTAATTCATTCGTAATGCCATACAGTGAACTAACTGGTAGGAATGGTTGACATAAGGCCTTTGTAGCATAACCTGGGGTGGTGAGTCATCTTTTCCCCTGTCAGGAGGTCCAGTGTGGTGTTTGGGTAACTTTACTGTCGCTCATTTATAACAGAAGCACTATAGCACTATATCTTGGAATCTGTTATGTATGTTACAGTAAGAAGTGCTTAGGCCCTGTTTACTCAGGCCTGTGCTGTCTCTGCGCTGTTTCACTCCCTCTCGCACACAGCCATGCACACAGGGAGCACGCCTGCCTCTCTCTCGTCCTGCATGCATTTCCAAGTGAATATCAGCGGTATATCCGGTCCTCGTCCATCCGGCATGTCGTACAGATTGTCACAAATGCTTCACTTTCCCCACAAGTAATTCCTTAAAATGAGGTCAAACTAGCACAGAAGCATGTTCTTTCTTTTTAATTTCCACTTTATTATTTACCATTTGAAACAGGAGCATATGCAGATACTAAATATTTACCTTTATTGAAAGTAACAATGTCGAAAATCACATTGCATGCACCAGGCCACCACAGGGTTCAAATCAAAGACATTATTACACTTCCTAAACAAAAGGTGCACAATATTTTGGTATTAAACACACAAAACATCATCTAACACTTTGAAATTAATAGTGGAAATAAGCTAATTAATGACATACAGCAACTGGGTGTGTGCCAGACGTATCACAGTCCAGGCGTGAATCGTATATCCTACTGTACTGTATTTCTTAGCAAATAATTGACTTAGGCAGTGCTTAAAAAGTCACATTTTACCCTGATGTAATTACAATGGTACTATGATACACAACAGGTTAAAGAAATGCTTATAGCCTGGTGTAATAGCTTAATATGTCAAAGTAGTTCACAGATCATTTCTTTTTATTTAAAAGTTTAGAACGTCAGGTTCTGCAGACATACATCTGGTGTGAGTTTGAGGAGCGCTGCAGACTCCGCCCAGACCTTCCTTTATTCAAAATAATGTGGAATGCGGCGGATTTGGGAGTTTGTGTGATTTTATGTCTTTTCACCCTTAATTGCTGGTGGAAGGAAGCAATAAGTTTTACTCTGAGTAAACTGTTCAGAGCGACTGAGGGTGAGACCGGGCCCAGATTAAGCGTCACAAAAATATCTATAGGACAGTTTACTGCAATGAAATCTAAAATGCACAAACTTTACACTGCTGCTCAGGAATCAAGATGCAATTACATTGCATTATATATGCACACACACATATATATATATATATATATATATATCTATATATATAAATAAACATTCAGCATGATGATGACACTGTATCTGCCTGATGTCTTGGTAGGTTTTGGTAGGAGATTCAATGGTCTATTCCAACCCTGTCCTTAGGGACCCCCACCCCCAGACAGCCCACGTTTTTGTTCCCTCCCAGATCCCAGCAGGACCTGTAGTCCAGATGTGTATGACCCTGGTACCTATGGGCATGAGTGCAGCCACTATAAGTGAATTCTAACTACTGGTTATCCTACTGCCCCCCAGTGTCCAAACATTGGTCTTGCTGTATTGGTTTCATGAAACACGAAGACGGGAATTCAACCCACTTAGACAGAGTCAGGGCAGATAAACACCTGAGCCCATATTTGAAGTTTCCAAGCATCAGGATCTTATTTTTAGCTGCAGAATTTGTTTATCCTGAATATATGGTGGGTCCACATGCTACAGCGAAGTGCAAGAGGAGGCAACAGACACCAAAGCCTTTTAAAACAATGTCAAATAGAAATGGGAATTTTACAGAAATCTACAGCAAAAGCAGAAAGTTCAGGCCTAAACTGGGTAAGCGATGCCACGGCGAACGACCGCACAAATACCACGAATATCTTTCACTCCCAACCACTTACTTGAAAATCAGTTTAGATTAAAACCCAGATAACTACAAGGGTTTGCGGATTAGGGAACCTTTACAGGAGCTGTGACGACTCGGTCCTGATGAACTGTTTGTGATATTAATTACAAGAATAAAAACTGACATGCACCTCAACAGAAAAAAAGATACGGCAGTTACAATACAGTACTGATAACTTATTATTATAATGGTGAATAGAACAGGATCTGCGATAAAAGGATTTCAGTTTTATATGACTTACAGAAAATACATACAATCTTTCTGCTTAGAGAAAAATATATTTTTTATGAGACGACTGTTGTAACCTAAGGAGCTGAATGAAATTGGTTGATAACTGTACCAAAAATGTAACCGTGAATGAAATATCGAAGGAAAAAAATGTATATTTGACATACTACATTAATCTAAAGGCAAACGGTTTCATTTGTTCAAAATATATGTATGCTTAACTAATCAGAAACTTAAATGTTAGGCAAAAGAAAAAAAAATCTGAGAAAGCAGAGAGTTCTGGTTGGCATCATTAAATAAATGAAAGTATTTAAATTTATGCATATCTGCAACACCATTTTATGAAGGAAGAAATAAATAAAATTTAAAAGTGCAACACTGAAGTAGTTAGTCGTCTTTGTCAAGCGTTTTTTGGCTGCCATGTTATTTGCTTCCTTTCATCTGTTTACGAGCCTCGAGTCTCGTTTCAATCCCCCATCAGTCTGAAATCTTTCAGGAAATGTGCCTTTTGAGAGGAATGTAAGCAGTCCATGCTGTCTGTCTCCATCCCAGCATCTCCAAACTGTATTCCAGTTCTCACACTTCAGAAAAATGAGCTCACTCAGATCTTTCACTGAAAAAAATAGATGAGTGAATTCAGTCCTGTCCGGTTTTTGTGCTTTTGTAGAAGTTTCTGGAACATTAACACCATGGGCAGGAGCCTGTCGCGGTCTGGTCGCTCGCTCCTTCGTCACATTTGCTTGGAGCCGGGCTTGACCTTCTTCTCGTACGAGCCGGCGTGCTTATACCCCGAGACGTATCCGGACGTGTCCACCATATCCACACGGCCCGCCTTGCCCTTGCCCCGCCCCGTCTCGTCGAAGCGCTCCTTGTGCGAACCCGTGAACTTAGTGGTGTCAGTCAGCCGAGACACGGTCGGGGAGGCCACGGC